>PVKH010003782.1:0-10758 GCA_004027955.1 Chaetophractus vellerosus
TTTTTCCAATCTTTTCTTCATCTGTTCTTTTGTATGTTCACTTTCAGAGGACTTTTCTTCAAGCTCACCAATCCTTTCTTCTGCCTCCTCAACTCTGCTTCCATGATTCCAGTGTATTTTTAATTTCATTTATTTACCTTTCATTCCCATAAAATCTGCTATTTTTCTATGTATGTTTTCAAATTCTTCTTTGTGCTCAGCCAATGTCTTCTTAATATCCTTAATTTCTTTAGCCATCTCAATGAATTTATTAAGGAGATTTGTTTGAACATCTATGATTAGTTGTCTCAACTCTTTTTATGTCTTCTGGGGACCTAATTTGTTCCTTTAACTGGGCCATATCTTCTTGTTTCTTGGTATGGATTGTAATTTTTTGTTGGTGTCTTGGCATCTGGCTTACTAGGTTACTTATTCTGGGTGCAGTTTTTCTCTTTAGTTTTGGGCTTCTTGCCCTTTCTCCTTTGCTAGTTGTGTAGTAGGAGCCAAGGATGTAGTTGGTGCTATTAGCTGTGGAGGCTCAAGCTACCCTTATTGCCCCAAGGACCAATGAATCTTCTTCCAAATTTCTCCTTTGCCAGGGGTAGGGA
Organism: Chaetophractus vellerosus; assembly: GCA_004027955.1. Lineage (NCBI taxonomy): Eukaryota > Metazoa > Chordata > Mammalia > Cingulata > Chlamyphoridae > Chaetophractus > Chaetophractus vellerosus. Next base: position 588 of record PVKH010003782.1, read on the forward strand.
TAGAGCCATGGCTGTGTGGAATAATCCAACCCATGCAGGCCTAGACTGTAGTTGCCCAGAGAGACTGATGAAGCTTTATGCCTGGGGCAGGGATGGAGCTGCAGGTGTGGGCAGCAATCTATTTAGTACAGGTTCAAGATGACCACAATTGCACTGGTAGACTTCCAATTATTCAGTCTGTGCCAGCCAAATGTACCTGCAGTTACCTGGATAGGCTGGTGCAGGGCCCGCCAGCTTCCGCCCTGCTAGAGGTGGGGCTGAAGGCTAGGCTAGGGCTGCAGGCCAATCTAGGTGAAAGAAACCAGTCTCTACCTTCACTGTGACTTTCAGTCAACCTGGCTTCCCCTCATGCTGGGGGTGGGGTCAAAATTGTTGTTACCAACCTACTTCTGACTTGGACAGTCTCAGACGTTAGCTGTTCTTAGGGTTATATTTTAGCCAGCCAAATTTACTAATCAGTAGCTGAAATTGGTGGTCAGCGGTCTCTTCTTCCCCTGTTTTTGAGAAATGGATCTTCCAATTCCTGGCACAGAATAGCTCCTGGGGTGGCCTGTAATTTCTGGAGAGGATGGCACAGCTCCCCCAGTTTCCTTCCTGCCGGAAGTGGGCCTGGGGCTTAAGCTAGAACGACAATCTGGTCTAGATGGAAAGAAGCACTGTGATTTTCAGTCAGCCCTGCTTCCCCTCATATCACACGCAGAGTTAAGATGGAGGCTACTGGCCTGTCTCTGACTTGGACAGGTTCAAACTTTAGCTGTTTTGGGGGTTATATTTTAGCCAGACAAATTTACTAATGAGTAGCTGAAGTTGGTGCTCAACTGTCTCTTCCTCCCCTGTTTTTGGGAAGTGGAGCTTCCAATTCCAACCATGGAATAGCTCTTGAGGCGGCTTGTGCCTCCAGTGGAAGATGGGCACTGGCCTCCCTGGCGTAGAGTGAGTGTTCTACTTAGGAATCTTCTCTGCAGATGGGCAGTCTCCTCCTTCCATTCTTTCAAGGATATTGCAGGATGCACCTCTGGTCTCCTGGAGCCCCCAAACAAGTGCTCTAGATAGCTCTGGATGATCACCAACTGCCCCCTAGCAGGAGCTGATTCTAGGAGCTCTTTACTCTGCCGCCATCTTGCTGGTTGTTTCTATATCTGTTTTTAAATGAAGAAATATTTTTAAGAAACACTGGAGAAAATAATTACAAGTGAGAAAAATATATTTGGTGCTAAAAGCACGTCTGAGGATTTGAAAAACAAGACTGTTAAAAAAAACAAATCCATAATATTAACAAATTTCAGAATTTAATTTTTATTCAAGAGTGCTTAAAATAGATTTAATCAGACATTTTTAGTGCTTCTTTAACATTTATTGAAAGCTAGAAATCTTTGACTAGCATAAAACTAATAATGTTCCAAATATTTCAAGATAATATAGGTCTATTGATGCAAATATATATTTATTTAGTATGCAAAATGAATAAAACCAACAAATTATATTAAATAAACCTTCAAATATTGATTGTTTTCACTTACACCTTATGGGCTTGAGGTGGATTAGAGCAATTAAAACATTTTCTAGATATTCAAGGCAAGTTTTCACTAAAGCATTCTTTGTTGCTATGCAAAAGAGTAATATTGAATAATGTATTGCATTACATTATGAATTTTCTCATTTCTTTTGATCAATGTTTTTCTACTCAGCATACATATTAAAATAGTTTATTAATATGTGATATATGTAGTTTTTTTTGTAAAGAACTAGAATTCTAGCCGGTTTTACCTTCACTTATATATTTATTTCTTTATTTCCAGCTAAGATTCCATGGTTCAGAAATATAATCACTCACTTGCAAACACCCTCACCCTCTCATCCCTTGTTCTGTCATACTCTTCTAGCAAACTTATGACTCAGTTTACACTAAATGATCTGCCTATTTCATGCCTCCAGCCAAGCAGATGAATGCTGCTGGGGCAACTCTCTTAACTCATGAACTTAACTCGTGCTTCATGATGTAAATGGATGTCAATCAACTATGCCTGCTGGGATGGAAAGCTTACCTCTTGACTTGTACTCTAAATCCAATCCCCTCTTATTTTCTCTAGATTGCTAGTTATGCATGGGTTTCCTCTCTGCCATGTATCTTTTCTCATTTAACAAAACTTCTCTACCTCTGTCTTGTTAAAGTCAAATGGTCACTTCTCTGTCTTTGTATCTCAGGAATATTTAATTTCTTTAATCACACTTTTTTGCACCCTTTCTCTTTGAAAACTTCTGTATCCTTATATTACAGTGGTCTCTTTAAAGGACATGTTCATTGATTTTTTTAAATTTAGCATGATGTTTGACTATATTTGGAGTGCTAATCTATAATGGTTTGACAGTTTTATCTAACTATGAATTCCAAAAATATAAATTGAATCATGCCTGTAAACTGATCTGCTCATCTGGGCATGATTGGGTTATGATTAGGGCATTGACTGGGCTGCATCAGTAGGGCCTTGAGCCCCACCCCTCGGTGGGTGTGGTCTCAAGTGTAAAAGGCAAGGCAGAAGATTTGAGAAGCAGATTTTTGAGATGCAGTTTTGATGTTGGAGAGGGCCGTTTTCCTGATAGTCTACAGCTGACCTTGTAGAAGAAGTGCTAAGCCTGGAGAGAAATGCAGCCCGGGCAGGAGAGGAACCCAAAGGCCTGAGCCCTGGCAGACGTCGGCAGCTGCCTTGCTCTGACACGTGGACTTTGGTGAGGGAAGAAACTTATGCTTTGTGGCCCGGTAACTGTAAGCTTTTACCCCAAATAAATACCCTTTATAAAGACCAGCCAATTATTGGTATATTTTGCAAAGGCACCTCTTTGACTGACTAATACATAATCTATTTGCATTTAATGCACTTTCTGGTACATTAACTTGGCTATGAACTAGCTTCTATTTGTTTCATCTGTTCTTTGATCTTTTGTTTTTTCTTTTTAGATCTTTTCTGCATGGTTCAATATTTTTATTAATTTATTTTCTCCTGTATTTTCACATTATTTATACATTTTTATTCTGCTTTTAGTGGTAATCACAAACGTATAATAGCCCATTTCAATTTTACCACTTGGTAAACAATGCCAAATCTATTATTTAAATCCAATTTAAATAATTATTCCACCTTTTGCACTATTGGTGTAATAAATTTTACTAATACACATATGGTAAACATTGCAAGACATTGTTATTATTTAGGTTGTTACAGTCAATTTCATTTGTATTTACTCTTATCTTTTACCTCTACCAATGCTTTTCATTAACTGTTGTAGTTTTGTAGTTTCATGCTTTTACATAGGATCATTTTGTTTCAATACACCAAACTCCCTATAGAATTTATTATAAAGCAACTCTGGAAATGCCAAATTCTCTCAGAATTTGCATCTGTAGATTGTCCTTTAGTTTCTCTTTCATTTCCAGGGAATGTTTTCATTATCATAAATTCTAATGCTTACATTTTTGTGGGGCTTTTGTTTGTTTGTTTTGATTTATTTTTCACTTCCTGTTGTTTTCATATGTTTGTTTCTTTTAACTTTGTATTGAGATTCAGCACTTTTCTCTTTTGAAGCACTAAGTCATATTTTTATGGTTGTTTTTCAGATAATTTCTCAGTCTTCTTTTTTTAAAAATAATTTTTAATTTTATTTTTAAAGAGCTTTAGATTACATAAATGTTGCATTGAAAATACAGGGGATTCCCATGTACCCCACTCCCACACACACACTTTTCCCATCAACAACATCTTTCATTAGTGTGGTACATTTATTACAATTGAACACATATTGAAGCATTGCTACTAACCATGGTCTACAGTTTGTTCATTCCTCTATTTTGAGTGTAATATGCTTAAATCTGGATTTCTTTTTGTTTAACTTCTCTTTAACTGGACTTCACGATCTTTGAATGGCTTATTTATAAATTTTGGAAATTTCTCAGTCATTTTTCCTTCTCCCTCATTTTCTCCTTCTTCTCATGATGGATGCAAATTACAAATATTTTACACCTTTGGATTACATCCCACATTTATTTTATTCTCTATACTCTCTTTCTATTCTTTAATTTCTCACTGCTTCAGATTAAATATTTTCTGTGGACCATTCATCAAGTTTACTACCTCTGTTTTCTTCTATGTCCAGTGTTCTGTAAAATACACTCAGTGATATTTTTATTTCAAATAATGCCAAATTCTAAAATATATTTTTATAATATTGTTTCTAATTTTCCATTGAAACTCTCTGACTTTTTCAACCATACTGTCCATCTTCTTCTAATTTGTTTGAACATATTCATGCAAATATGTGACACCTATGGGCCTGTTTCTATTGCATTTCTTTCTTCTATTTTTTTACCACTTTTTTATGTATTGTAAGTTTTTCTATTAATGGATGCTGGATGTTATAGAAGAAAATGTGTTTAATTCCTGGTTGATGTTTTCTTTTTTTAAAGAGTGCTAAGTTGTCTTCTGACAGACTTACAGATTTCTGGTGGATTTTTTTTTTTAAGGACATGCATTTTATTTTGTTGTTGTTGATTTTTTAAACATACTTTTTAATTTACTCTTTAAAGATACTTAGATTCCTAGATGTCCCACTCCCTACACTTCACACAACATCCTTTATTAGTGTGGTACATTTGCTCAATTAATGAATACATTTTGGAGAATTGCCACCAAGCATAGATTATAGTTTACATTGGAGTTTACATTGGAGTTTACACTCTCTTCCACACATTTATGCAAGTTATGAGAAGACATATAGTGGCTTGTATCTGTCATTGCAATGTCATTCAGAACAATTTCCAAGTCCTAAAAATGCCCCCAAATTACACTGTTTTTCCCTCTCTTACCCTCAGAACATCTAGAGGCTACTGCCTCCACCTCAATGATAAAAGTTCTTCCATTGCTAGAATCACAAGTCTATAGTAGAATAACAGTAAATTTAATCTAGTCCATCGTTTCCACAATCCTCTAATTGAGAGGGAGCCCAGATCCCATGGGGCAGATGGATGGGACTATCTTGCCTGCAGCTGTGGACTCTCCCTGTTCCTTGAGATGGCCATTGGCCATCACCATATCCTTGTTATTTGTCTTGGGTGAGTCTAATGAGCTGGAGATTAGGTGTTGCAATTCTGCTGAGATTTAGGGCCCATCTAGCACATGAACAGCCCAAAGGTTTAAGTCTCTTGGACATAAACCTATAAACTCTAGCACTAACTATAGGTTCAAATAGAAGGGACAGAAGAACCATGTGTAGGGAAACCGCAACTGAGTCCAGCTCTATCACACTAGGGAGCATAAATTTTAAAGTAAGGCCCACTGGCAAGGGACCAAACTCCTGAGCTGTCTGCCCTGCCCACAGTATCTGGGTGTCTCCAGAGCCCCCAGGGTCGCTGCCATTTGAGACAGTATTTACCTTAGTAGTCAATGAGATCCTGCTGAGACAGGCATAATTGTAACCTCTGGAATGACTTCCCAGGTTACTTTGAAGTCTCTTAGCCACATAAACTCATCTGTCTTTACCCTTTCCCCTTTTTGGTCAAGGTGTTTTCCAGTTGCATTGCTAGTTGGTGCTTGGTAGTAATCCCTCAGTAGCAGGGAGGCTCATCCCCAGGAGTCATGTCCCATGCTGGGGGAAGGTAATGCATGTATTTGTTGAGTTTGGCTTAGAGAGAGGTGGTAAATAATCTTCATTGTCTTGAGGCCTGTCTTTAAATAATTCAAATAAAACACTTAGTACAGTTTCTAGTAGACAATAATATTCAATAAATGCTAGCTGTTATATAAATAGTATCATATTCTTCTTTCTGAGGACAAGTTTTCAAATGGAAATACACTTCAAAGTAGGTAACCTATTAATTGCTTTTGATACATATGATGGTTTGAAGCTGTGCATACCCCAGAAATACATGTTCTTAAATTTTATCCATTCTTGTGGGTGTGGACCCATTGTAAGTAGGATCTTACAATGAGGCTACTTCAGTTAAGGTGTGACCCACCTCATTTAGGATGGGTCTTAATCGTTTTACCAGAGTCATTTATAAATGGAATCGTTTTACCGGAGTCATTTAGGATGGGTCTTAATCGTTTTACCGGAGTCATTTATAAACACTGAGAGAGAAAAAGAAAGCTACAGAAGCAAGAAGCTGAAATCAATGAAACCCATGAGAGAAAAGAGAGACTTGCATTGTGTCAGAGGAGCCAAGGATTGCCAGCACCTGGTCTTCAGGAAGAAAGCATCACTTGATAACGCCTTATTTCAACATTTTCCTGGAATCTAACTGTAAGTAAATAAATTCCCATTGTTTAAGCTCAATCCATTACATGGTATCTGCTTTAAGCAGCCTAGGAAACTAAAAACTTGCACTGCTATTGAATCCTGTTCTGTTTCCATTAGGGTAGTTATTTATTTAGATAATACACGGTATTACTATTTCTCTCTATTCTAATCTAGAAGTCTGCCTCTAGTGGACTGTACAAGTATGGCAAAATTACCCCAGCTTTCATTCTCTGGGTGGCAATACCTAGAGAATTTTGAAAATATCACAAATTTTTCAAAAATTAATTATGCTTTTAATTTTGCAAAAAACCTACAGCTAACTGCATTTTAAATAATCTATTCAGAACAAGCATCATTTATATTATGCAATGGATGAAAAAAAAAAAGCAATGTTTAAGAGTGGAAAGAACTGACTAAGCAAAATGTATACACAAAGAATAACAGTAAATATTTTGTTCATTAAAAGATACCACTAGGGGCCGGCTGTAACCCAATTGGTAGGGTGCCAGTTTACCACATAAGAGGCCCTGGGTTCGGTTCCTGGGGCCTCCTCCAGCAGGCAGACCACCCTGAGAAGGCAAGCTGCAGCGGGCAGGGCAAGCTGCCGTGGGCAGGGCAAGCCCCTATGGGCAGAGCAAGCCCCCACGAGGAGGGCAAGCTGCCATGAGCAGGCAGGCTGCCGCACAGTGAGCTGGCTCGGTGGGTCACTGCAGCGGGGGAGACAAGCAGACACAGAAGAATGTAAAAATGAACACAGCAAGAACAAGCAGAAGGGGGGATATATAATAAATAAAAAAAATAAATCTTTAAAAAAACAAAAGATACCATTAAGAGTTAAAAGGTGGAAACCAGCTGTGGCTCAATTGGTAGGGCTCTGGTTTACCACATGGGAGGCCCCGAGTTCGGTTCCTGGGGCCTCCTGGAGAAGGCAAGCCGCTTCGAGCAGGCAGGCTGCCGTGTGGTGAGCTGACTCAGCGGGATGCCACAGCAGGGAGAGACAAGCAGACACAGGGAAAAAAAATTGCAAAAGCAAATGAACACAGCAAGCACAAGAAGCAAGAGGGGGATATATATATAAATAAATAAATAAATAAATAAATAAATAAAGAGTTAAAAGGCATTCAACATATAGGAAAAATACAATTTGTAACACACATTTCTAAAAAGAAACTTGTAGCCAATCTTTAAAAATAACTGCTAAATCAATGTAAGAGACATTTCAATCAAAAATTGTCACAGTACTATACAGATACTTAACAGACAAAAGAGGATATCCAAATGTGCCATAAATGTCAGAAAATGTGCACAATTTCACTAATAATCAGTAGTTGTCCATTTTTATTAGATTGTTTTGTTATTATTTTCTTGGAGATGTTATTTGTATAACATACAAGAAGTTCTTGTCAAATACATGTGTTGCAAATATTTTATTCTCATACATGACTTAACTTATACATTTTATTATCAGTATTTTTTTGAAGAGTACAGTTTTTAAGTTTAAAAATCTCATGAAATTTTTTAAATTATTTTTTTGTGTTTAGTCTAAAATATTCTTGGCTACTCTACAGCTGCAAATATAACATCTTATGTTTGTTAAGAGTCCTTAATTTGGGATTTTATGTTTAGTTTTACAATCCACCATGAACTGTTTTTGTACAGTGTAAGGTATGTATCTATGTTTATTTTCTCCTATGCAGCAAAAATTGTAGAAAGAAGTTCTATATCCACTGACTTGTATTGACTACTTTGTCAAAAATCAATTTGTTTTCATATGTATAAGTCTATTAATTAACTCTTTTTTCTGTTCCATTGATCTATTTGTCTGTAGTTACACCAGAATTGTAGTGCCATCATTGTTTTGACTTCATAGTAAGCCTTGAATTCTTATAGTATAAGTACTACACATTTTCTATCATCTGTTTCACAATGATTTTGTTATTCCATCTCTTTCACATTTCCATATAAATTTGAGAACAAGGTGATCAGTTTCTATAGAATAGCTTCTGAGATTTGATTGGCATTATGCTGAATCTATAGACAAGTTTAAGGAGAAGTGACAAAACAATACTGAATTTTTCAACCCACTACCTAAATATAACCCCCCATTTATTTAGATATTCTTTAATTTTTTTCTCAGCATGGTTTTATTAGAGTCTTATACTTTTTATTAAATGTATGCCTGGGCATTTATTTTATATGCCATTATAAATCGTATTATTTTTTATTTCATTTGTCACCTTTGCATAAGAGCAAAAACTGAAAACAACCCAACGTCTATTATAAGAGAAGTGTGGTAGTAACATACAATGGAGTATAACTCATGAGTGAAATGGAACAAAATATGTAAAAATGTGAATGATTCTGCAAACAATATCTTCATTAAAAAAGTCAGAAATAAGAAAGTGTGTATTATATATTCCTTTGTATCCATATTAAAATTAGGAAAAACTAGTCTACAGGGATAGAAATCAGAACAGTGCTGATCCTGGTTATGAGGGACAGTGACTGAAAAAGAGCCCCAGGGACCTTCCCTGGATACTGGAAATAATCTGAAATTTGATTGGGGTGTTACCCGGGTATGTAAATTTGTCAAAATTCATAACTGTATTCTTCTGTGCATTTTATATATGTAATTACACAATATAAAATATATTGATCTAAACCAAGAAAATTTTAAAATAAATAACATAATCTAAAAAAATTAAAACAGTAATAATTTTTTTCTATATGTTGGAATCCAAACCCTTGTACATTCCCGATGAATGTATATTTTAAAATAAAGAAGTCACAACCATCACTTTAGCTCATCATCCTAAAATGACATCATTTTGGAGAGGCTTAAGACTCACTCTTTGATCCTCTTCTGCTCTCTATTTATGCTCATTCCATAGGTGACCTTATCTGGTCCCCTGGGTTTAAATACTGTTTTAATACTGATATATACCAAGTGCATATAACCAGCCCCAACCTCTCCCTTGAATACAAATTAATATCCAATACCTGCTCTGACATGTTCACTTGGAAAATAAGTATTTCAAATTCTGCATAGCCAAAATGTAACTCTGTTTTTACCACCTAAAGGCTTCTATTTACACACTGCTTTACTTATCTCAGTAAATATCATCATTCACCTATTCACTCAATGGCAAAACTTCACATCCATTAACATGACAAGTTTTTGACCTACAATCAAAACATATTCCAAATCCTACCACCAGTCACTACTTTGCCAGCTTCCACCCAAGTCAAAGTCAACATGTCTTATCTGGACTCTGTTAGTTTATTCCTCCTTGAACAGCTTTTAGAGTGTATTCTATGAAGAGCAGCCAGAATAACCTTTTATACTTTTATCAGGTTTTGTCCCTTCCATGTTCAAAACCTTTCAGTGTTTTCCTAATCACAGAATTAATCCAAAGTAATTTCTATAGCTTGCAAGGAATTACATGATCTGTTCCCTTTCCTGGTACTATTCCTTATTTCCTATTCTCTAATATATTGACCTCTTTGCTGTTTCTTGAAAATACTGTAGCTACTTTTATTGCAAGGCTTTTGTAGTTTCTGTTCCTTCTGCCTAGAAAGATTTTCAACCTGCTGGTACTTATTATATGATTTATTCCTTTACAACATTTTATTTCTTTACAATCTCAGAAAAGCTGTCCTTAACCCTGGGGTTAAATAATATACTACTTTATTCTTCTGCAGCACACTTATCATGGCCTGTCATAGATATATTGTTCAATTGTTTATAGGTTAAACGTAGGGCATGGCAGAAGGAATGTTGTCCCTTTTATGTAATTCTATCCTCAGCACTTAGATATATGTATGACATATTTTGGGCACCAGATAAATACTTGTTGATATGTTCACTTGATATATGGTATTC
>PVKH010003782.1:10858-24475 GCA_004027955.1 Chaetophractus vellerosus
TGGTATTCTTTATTACTATTTTCCAGTTTAATTCATATGTTTTTAAAATTAATTCTTACAGTAACAGCTAGATAAAGAATTTATCTATCTTCTGTATTTGGAACTGAAATCCAAGATACTGAGATGTGGTCTGCAGTCTGCTATTGTTTCAGTAATACCCTAGAGGTAGTTCCTATCCCCAAACACTACTGAACTGAACTCTGAGTCAAAGCAAAGAGCCACCAAACCCAGAGAACAGAGATTTTATTTCAGGGGGCTGCAAGTTTGGACAAGATATTGGCTGTATTCTGAGGAAGGTAATTTTAACGGAGCTCTAAATGTCATAAAAACTTTCCACTGTCTGAATGCTCCTGGCTTTTGGTTACTGCACCATTGATCTAGGCAACAGAGAAAAAAGGATTAATCCCATATTAAAACGTCACAGTCCCTCCTGTCTTCCCAAGATACAGCAGTTTCTCTTGCACAGAAGGTTTTCCATTCATTTTGTTTTTTTGTTACTTGCTAGAAATCGAAAATGGTTGATTTTAGTTGTTTTGCCTGAATTTTTGTTGCTTTAGCAAGTTCACCAAGGTCTCCACCCTGCCATTCTAGAAGTTGAATGGTCTTATCATTCAATATTTTCCCTTTAAATTTTTCTATTTCAGTTCTTCATAAGGCTAATATTTCTTAGCTGAGATCTCCTTCAATTCTCTGCTGTATATTTCTGCTTTTCTCTAGTAACTTTCCTTTTGTTTCCATTTCATTTTGTTGATTATCTCATGTTGTTTTTTTCTGTGCTCAAGTGTGGGTTTGACTCTGATATGGCTTTTATTTTGGATTTATTTATTTGTTCCTTTAGTCAATGGTGAGCACCATCAACTCCTCTTTTAGCCTTTCCACCCTTTTTTGATTCCCAATATTTTTCCATTTTGAAGTTTTTGTCTACAGTATTCACAGAGCCACTTTGTGTTCTAAGCCACTTTGGCATATCTGAATAGGTATGGTTCATTTGGATTACTGCTAATGATCAACTACATTTATAGATTAATGTTTCAAATTTACTTATATCATTTATTAAAAAAAATAACCATTTTCATTATTTTCTCAACTCAGGTTACAGAATTAAGATGGAAAGGTGAAGCAGACCATTCCACATAGAAAAAATAGTAACAGTTTACTAGGGAACTTACAGACCAGGAGCTGGTCCTGGGTGGCTGCAGGATGTTCAAAGCAGTGCTCCACACTGCCCAGTGGGTTACAGAGGGTTATACAGGATAAGAACAAAGAAGGCACAGCACAAATTGGGATTTTCAAAATTATAAATATGTTTCTTTGACATTATTGAGGAAATAAATGAGGACAATCAGCAACTTCACTTCCAGCAGGTGTTCTCAAATACCTTGTCCTCCTTCTTGCGTTTCATCTTTGCATCATCCTTCCATCCCAATTCATTGTGAGCAGGAAGATTGAGGACTTGAAGTACAATCCTATGTTTTTCAGGCTTATATTTGTTTATTTTAGTTTAGATTCGTTTAGTTTTATAATCATTGCTCAGATGACTTTGATCAACAACTAAAGGGCTGCAGATCTCCTGGCCAGGACTTTTGTGTCTCTTCCAGGTAGACCCGGCAGTGGGCTTATGTTTTGACCAGCAGAGCATAGACAAACACCTTAGAAGTGTAAAAACTGCTCAAATGTTGTACAAGACCTGAAAGGCTATAATGCTGGTTGCTGTTCCCCTCCTCTCGTCCTTTTCTCTCATCTACTTTTAATATGTTACAGATTTAGATAATAAAAATAAAAGTGGCATATCAACTTGTCCCCTCCTTTAGCCTCTCTTCCTTGTCATCTTGTGCTGTGTAACTGTCAATCTAAATTATTGGCTTCACCCTTAGCTACTTCATGCTTTACATGGATGCTCAAAGGAAACAGTCATTTCAGGTTGAGGCACCTATTCTGGAGAGGTTGTTATGTCTCCATGTCATCTTTAAATTTGTTCCACATTTCATCATATTTTGGTAGCAATATTTTTCATATCCTGTGCTTTAGAATTGTACCTAATCACCCATTTTCATTGAAGATGAGGTTCTTCTTTTAGTTTCACAGTGCTTCGATGAATTTTGAGAAATTTGAGTAAAGAAAGAGTTAAAATTAATTTAATTCAACATAATTTTGAAAGTTCACATAGTTTCCTATTGGATTTCAAGACCCTTGCAATCTAAGAATATTTGTATTGTACAAAGTATTTTATAAATATTCAGTAAATCATAATTTCATGTCTTGATATATGTGTTAAAAGCAATAACACATAAAAACATGCTGATTCTAAATTCAATAAAAAGTACATTTATAATTTGAGTTTTATCATAATATCATTTATCAATCTCAATTAAAATCATTTGCCTTAATAAATATATCATAATGATGAATAACCATTTCTTCTACTTTTATGTTTAAGTATATAATTGTTTCTATTCCTTTAAAGTAATAGAGATCAAAAGAGTGAACTCATAAAACCCCACTTAACACTTCCCAAAGAATTTGGTCATAAACCACTTTGAAAATAATCTCCATTATCCATTTTAGCTAGTTAAAGTGATTTTGGATACAATGCCCAGAGTCTTTGAAGCTTTCAGCTTATTCATCATTCTGTCATGCAGAACTTCATCAAAGATTTCTTTCCAGGAAGCCAAAGGAACTTACTTCATTGTGCCTCTGATTATTCATTTTCCATTTCAATGGGAAAAAGTTGAAAGTCAGTAAAGCTAGAAAAGATTATCAATCTATGACAATAATTTTATACCACTTAATAAGTTGGTATACTTCTTAATTTAGTCAACTTATTTGTAAGGCATATGTGTGTATATGTATGTCTTATATATACATATGAAATTTTGAAATCATTCGGCCATTTTTTTCTAGTTTAAACTATTAAAACATAAACTAACTGGTTATTACACACTAACTGTTGCTATTAAAAAAAATAAACTGGCAAACTGTGTTCTAAAAATTAATGATAAATATTCCCCCTTTTGTTATATATGGCAAAGAGACATTTTAAATTTTTGCTGAACAAATGACATTTTATTCATAATGACTAAATTTCATCAATGTTGATATATACAGGGGTTGTTGAAGGAGTTTAGACAGAATATTCAAGTGGTGTTGCTTTACTTTAATTTTTAAGATTTGGGTCCTACATTATATTTTTATATAATTTAGATTAATATCTCATCCTGATTTATATATATACTTTTTTCATGTTATTGAAACATCAGCTATTTAAAATACAGTCTTTCTGTGGTTGCTTTATCATCTTTACACATTAAAATCCATGATTAGGATTTCAGTAAGACATTTCCATTAAAGGCACAGGAAAGCTGCTACACCAATATCATAGGTTATTTTAAAAGTCTATTAATAATCTCCTTTAATGAGTCCTGCAAGAATCCCTATTTCAAGGCAAATATCACTCCTCAGAATGTTTATGTGCCTGGGTCCTGGATGGAAACAGCCAGGGCTTAATCCTGGTTCTGCCATATAAAGAATGTGTCATCTAGGTCTAGTCATCAACCTCTTGAACTGCAGATTCATCTGCAAAATAGAAAGTAATAATTGTTTTCTCCTAAATTTGTTGTAGTTTATAAGCTACACACACCAGTACCTTAATCAAGTAATAGAACATTTCCGGGTTTCAGACATCCTCCTTGTGCTCTCCTTCCTCTCATGATTTCCCAAAGTATCAGCCATCCTAATGTCTGGATACATGGATTAGGTTGTCTGCTTTGTACTGCATGTGAAGGGAATCAAGCAAAATGCTCTGACTGTATCTGTCTTCTTTTCCTTCTGAAATTCTTTCACTGCATGCAATTGTGAATAATTCATAAAGAAATTCTGAAAGATCCAGAAATTGAAAGAAGGGGTGGGAAGTCCAGAATCAAGAGTAAGTTAATATTAGCCTGGCATTTTACATAAGAAGTATAAGGAACAGAATCATGTCTCCGACAAAACGCATGGCCAGGTCCTGACCCCAGTCTCATGGGTAGAGAAGACTTATGTTAGGTTGAATTATATATACCAGAAAAAAAGCATATTTGTCATCTTAATCCATCTCTCTGGGTGTGCACCCTTTATAAATAGACCTTTTGTAGATGTTATATTTTAGCTAAGGTGTAGCCTAATTGAATGAAGTTGGGAATTAATCTTATTAATGGAGGCTTTATGAAGAGAAAGTCACATGGAGGAGCAGAAGATGAATCCAGAAGTCAATGGAACCAGAAGACACAGGATAGGGCATTGTCGTGTAACAGAAAAGCAAAGGATGCAGGATCACCAGCAGCAAGCCCCCAAAATCCACTGTCTTCAGGAAGAAAATATCACCTTTCTGACACCTTGATTTTGGACTTCTCCTGCCTCAAAACCATGAGTCAATACACTTCTATAGTTTAAGTCAACTCATTGTGTGGTATTTGTCTTAGCAGGCAAGAAACTAAGCAAGAGCCTTGAAGATGCTATTTTAATTAAGGTGTGATCCAACTGTGTAGGAGTGGGCCTTAATTGGAATATTGGAGTCCTTTTTAAGAAGATGAAAGTCACACATAAAGAAAATCATGAGGAGGATCCAGAAGCAGAAAGACAATGAGAACCCTGGAGATAGAATAGGGCATTGCCATGTGATGAAAAGACCAAGGAAGCCCACTGATTGCCAACAGCCAGCACTAGAAGTCTACAGATTTTGGGGAGAAAGCAGACCTTGCTGATATCTTGATTTTGGACTTCCTGTAGCCTCAAACCAACCATGAGCCAATAAATTTTTGTTGGTTAAGCCAACCCATTATATGGTATTTATCATAGCAGTCAGGTAACTAAGACAAAGGATATTAGAGTTAAGGGCATAGACACTGAAGATCAGACTTTGGGTTGAGAAAGCTCCATAAAGGGATTTTGAGGTGTGAGCAAAGAAGAAACGACACAAGGGAAGGTTTCCTCTGAAGAAAATAAAAAAGTAAGAGAGAGACCAATAAGCTTATACATGTTGAGTCATTATAAATTGCCATAACCAGAGCATTCTTCATGGTGAATAAAGAAAAAATGATAAACTAAAACTACTGACTGGGTTTGACAAGAAAGGCTGAATTTACATGTGCATAGTTCAGCTCTACATGAACAGGACTTGGATTTTATTAATAGTGCTATTTAAGATTATCTCTGTCACTGATAGAATATTAGAGATGGCCTGATTAAGGGAAATTAATTAGCATATAAAGAAACTGTTACCATTATAATCTGGAGTTTGTTATAATATTTTCTTTTTGAAAATCACTCTTCCTTTCAGAACATGCATAGACATAAATATGACTGTTCATTTAATTTAGAAAATTAATATTTTAATTTACCTCTTTAAAGATCTGGGGTCAGTTCAGGAAAAGACAGGCATTTTAAAATTTTTGCTTTCATCTCAAAATAAAGCTGTCAGATTTTTGAGAAGTTGTAGAGTGGTATTTTACACTAATGTTCTGTTACAAAAATGAATTTGCTGGTTCCGGGGATACTTTTGATATTCAGGAAATTAAAGAATAAAGTTTTATGATACTATATAAAGTCTTTTTAAAAACCATCAGTACACAAGTACTTATTAAGCACTTACTATGCTATAAGCTCTGGGTTAAGCACTAGCAATACAGAGATAAAAACAAAGGAACTGTCTTCAGAGAGCCTGAAGATTTATGGAAACAAAAGTAAAGGTAAATCATCATATACAATGCAATAAGTAGTAAAATAGAGATGTGAAAAGGTGGTACTTAAACTTGACTGGGAATAGCAGGGAGACTTACTAAAGGAGGTGAAATCTATGGCGAAGAGAGATAGGAAAGGGCGGCAAGAATATTCTAGTCATAAAAGCATATTGATGAAGGTACTGATGGAGCCAATTAAATGGTTAAAAATGCCTCCTTCACAGAGCATGAGAGAGCAGTGGGAAAAGAGTATGCCATGATAAGAAATGTGGCCACCCTTATGGAGGCAATAAGGAGCCTTGGAAATATCTTTAAAAGAGAATAGCACAATTATTGTTGTGTTTTCAGAAATGTCAATTTTTCATATATATGGAAAATGGATTAGGAGAAGACCAACCTAAAATGATAGAGAGAAACTTAGAGGCTATTTTAACAGTAGAACTAAAATATTAGAAATCCCAATCCTATCCAGTGGCACTAGAGTGGGAACTTATACTCAGACTTTAAAGAGATACGAAGGTGATTTCAGCTGGACTTTCTCACTCGTTGGGAATGGAAGAACACCAAAATGAGCAAAAGAGTCAATGAAAATCTAAGAATTATTGAAAATGCTCCTATTCATTAAGGTGCATAATTCACTAAAAAGAGCACAATGTGGAATGTTGGAAGATGAGTTTGATTGTGGACAAACTGACTTTGAAGTTAATATGGGACATTCAAGTAGTAATGTTGCTTTAAGGGATATGATAGATTATCTCATTCAATTTTACCCCACAGTCGTTCTACTGGAGATGTTGAAAAACTAAATGGTACATTGCCAAAATTCCCTTGAAGTTAAGATTTGGAGAAGGAATTCAATTTTGTCAATATAGAAGCATTTGTGTGAGATTTGAAAGGCAGAATTGAGATCAAAATCACCTTCCTGAACCTTTTTTCTATTTATTCAGGTAATCATACTTGGAAATATGATATTTCTCTGCAATAATTTTCCAGAGCTATTTGTCACCTAATTGTTTATCCAGAAATAGCTGTGACTGCAGCAGCATCATCTTGTTCTGGCTTTCTTAGCCAGTCTATAGCTATGAGTGCCCATTCTCCATCTTCCTTGGTATCCAGTAGTTGTAGGGGTGACTTCTATATATTAATAATTCCTACTCCATTTCAGTGGCAACTTCAGAGGCAGATTTCTCCTGAGATGTCAGGACTTTATTGTTCTAGGAGTCATTTGGAGGCTCTCAATAGAACACTCTATCAGTCCTTCCAAAGGTTTATTAGCACCTAATTTCTTGGAAAAAATCACTGCCTGCATAAAATATTTACAATAAATAGATATAGAAATCTGTATATCCTTTCTTTTCCCCCTACAACAATTAGTAATAGCAAACATTTATTGAAGATTTACCAAATCTTAAACAGGCACTGTTCTTATTGCTATACATATATAAAATTATTTAATACTCTTAACAACAGTAGACTTGAGATATTATTTCCTTTCACATTTTATCAATGAATTTAGGCTTAGCTATGTTAAGTACTTGTCCAACACACACAATTAGTTAATGGCAGTGTTTGGCATTAAACCTGTACAATTTTACTCTTGAGCCATTCTTCTATCCATTGCAATATATTCCATAGAAATAAAATTTTGATAAATATGTTAAATATATATTAAGGAAAAGTTTGAAAGAAAAAAATGCTACTTGAGTCATCAGCATAGAAGTGATAGTTGACACCATTTAAGAAAAATGAGATCATAATAGTGTTAAAAGTAAAAAGTGCAGAAAAGGAGACCCTTATAGAACACCTATTTTACAAGATAAGCAGAAGATAGGGACTGGGAAGAAGATAGAGAAAGAGCATCCAGATAAGAAGGTGTCACAGAATACAATAGAAGAGTGATTCTATAAGTCAACCATACTAAGGTGGGAGTTAAGTAAGAAAAATAAATTGTCCATCAGATATACCAACAGAGTGCTTTTAATAACTTTGACAATGACAATTTCAACAAAGAGGTGGAGAAATAAAATAAAATGCAATGTTTTGAGTTGTAAATGAAGAGAAATAATTTAGAGAAAGTTAGATCAGGGTATCCTTTCTAAAACTTGGTTGGATGGGAAAGAAGCATAATAGAAAATTAGTTAAAAGAATATATAAAATAAAGGGGAGTGTTTTCTTTTTTTCTTGTTAGTTGTTCTCAAATGTGAGGTATTTGAGTATCCCACTAGAGGACAGAGGCCACCATATATAATATCAACTAACATAAGATAAACAAAGAGAATGAATTTCTGAAAATATTCTGAAGAGAAAAAAGGAGAAGTTGAAGATACAGAAAGAGGAGAGAGAAAAAATGATGAATCAATGCCCCAGAGACTATGAAAGCAGATGTAAACTAGAATACATATAGAAGTATATATCTTTAATGTAGTAGGGAGAAATTAAATCTTCCACTGAAATTGGAGGGGTGGAAGTAAGAAAAAGTCTTTTCACAAATTAGACTAATGAAGAAAATGGTAGGGTAGGGAATGAAAGATTATCAGTGAAGCTGATGGAGCTGTTGTGGGAAGCAGAGAGTAAGCTGACTAAAGATACCTAAAGGTCTCCTTTTCATAAGAAGATGTTGTTAAGGCTGGAAACTACATTTGTGAATGGAGAAAATCATCAGGTTTCATGATTTCCACCCAAGTATTCAGTGGCCCACATTCAGGAACTGTGCATATCAATATATGGATTGACCATGCCTGGACTATTTATTGGATTAGTAAAAGGAAATGACAAAGGGCCATAGTATTGACTGATGAATAGATTAAATGATAGATCATGAGAATTAAGCTGTTGAATGATGTTTCTGAAACCAAGAAGCACCTATTGTTTGAGGAAAAAAACCATGAGTGCAACTAGAGCCTGAAAATACTG
This sequence comes from Chaetophractus vellerosus, assembly GCA_004027955.1. Taxonomy (NCBI): domain Eukaryota; kingdom Metazoa; phylum Chordata; class Mammalia; order Cingulata; family Chlamyphoridae; genus Chaetophractus; species Chaetophractus vellerosus. The sequence continues at coordinate 19,486 of PVKH010003782.1, forward strand.
ATAAAGCAGGGAAAATTAATATAAGTAATAGAGTAAGTATAACTGAAATACAGAATTTGTGGTCAGACATTGGATAATGACAATATCAGTGGTATACCAATGAAAATTAATGTCATAAGAAGATTAGGGATAAAACATTACAATATGAAACCAGACAAATGATTGCATTAGGATGTTACATGGATCATTCATATTTAAGGAAAAGTAATGTAAGCTGAGGCTGGAGAAGACTCTAATCAACCAAGGTTTAAAGGGGATAAATCAGAATATGGATAGATGATGAGGGTGAAGAGAGCTACAGGATAGGCTGGACAGATGCCATGAGCTTTTCAAGATGAAGGATATCCATATGGGGTGAAAGCAGTAGTGATGAATAATGGAAAATTCAGCTCCCACACTTTCTAACTGTACCAAATAGATTATAGCAGAATGAGCACTCAAGAAAAATTCAGGGACAAATTAATCTTAGAGGAAATCCAGATTTCAGTTAAGGGCAATGATTACTGGAGAATTTTCTTGAGAATACTAAAAATGCGGGAAGGGGATTATTGACCTTGGAATGGAGATTTTGTAGAGATTAGTGGAAAAATGATAGAGTTTTGATGGGCATAGGAAGAGACAGCAAACATTTAAACTCACAGCATTGGGGCCGGCTCGATAGCCCAGTGGATAGGGCACCGGCATACCACATGGGAGGCCCCGGGTTCGGTTCCCGGGGACCTCTCCTAGCGGGCAGACTGCCTTGAGAATGGCAAGCCGCCATGGGCAGGCCAGAGCCGCCATGGGCAGGGCAAAAAACTGCCACGGACAGGGCAAAAGCCGCCACAGGCAGGGCAGGTCGCCCGTGAATGGAGCGCAGCCAGCCACCCACGAACTGAAAGCCACCAGGGAATGGAAGCAGAAGCCGCCCACAAGCGGGGAAAGCCACACCTGCACAGTGACCAGTCTCGGCGTGTCCCCGCAGCGGGGGGAAGGGAAGACATGTAATAAAATAAATAAATCTTTAAAAAAATAAATAAATAAATAAACACACAGCATTTAGACAAAGTTAGCAATGAATTACCCAGACTGGACTTATGCTTTGAACAGTCACAAAGACAGACAACATTTAAGACACAAGGTAATTTATTCATCTGAATGTCTAAATGAATGCTAGTTTAAAAAAATGTTCACATTCCAATGGAAAAATAAGTCTAAGAACTTTATCGAAGATACCAGATGAAATGCTGATAAGAAATTGTTATGACCCTTCCAAAGAAGATCCTGGGCCTTTTGGGAAAAGTTGGTTATTTGTCTAGATGTTCAACTGAAGGAGAAATAACAGCTGCCCCAGGGCTGCAGTAGAATATCAGTCTCTCTGTAGGGAGTTGGCTAGAGTAAGGTTTGATTCACTGTTAATGAGTTCTAAACAGTGCATGGTGAAAAGCCACCTCTGGGAGAAAAGAAAAATCAGCCCTGGAGCCCTGTTCCTTACATTGGAGTATGTTCTTGAAAAAGTTACTCAAAGTCAAGCTACTTTTCCCGCAAAAACAATGAGATGGGAGTTGGTTAATGGAAAATGTGTTAGGTCCCTGACTTAGAGATTGATGTTCAACTTTTTGTAGAAATAATTATAATTATCATTTTATGCAACTGTAAATGGTCTAACTAAAGAGTATAAAACAGAAAATAGTCTACGGTTTACAATATTGGAAATAACAGAGGCTTTGGAATAAAACAAACCTAGATTAAACCTGACAAGTGTCACATATTTTGCTCTCTGATATAAGAAAACTTATATAGCATCTTGGATTTTTCAGTTACATGTAAAATAGAGATAAAATTATTCTGAGAAAGGTAACTATCAGTTTGTCTGAACTATTGTAAGATTCAAAATTCATTTTGAATATCCTTTAAAATTGGATTGTAAAATAACCAATTACAAAAAAACTTCATCTAGAATGCTCAGGTATCATAATGCACTATTTAAAATATCACATTTTTATAGTTCCTAATTGTGTGTGTGATAAACCAAAAGTTGAAGAACCTTTCATTATTAGTATATTCTTCAAAAAGGCTTCTTCAGGAAGATTTTGACAAAGTTCTTTGAGGAAATATTTGAGGAGCTGATAAATTGAATTAGAAGTGCTTCTATTTTCCACACACATTTTTTTAACATTTTATTTTGAAATAACTATATATACAGTGCAGAGAGATCCTATATACCCTTCATCCAGTTTCTTCCAATGGTTGCATTTTACATAATGATAGTATAATACCAACCCAAGAAATTGACATTGATAAAATGTGTGTGAATGTGTAGCTTTATGTCTCTTTATCATATGTGTAAATTGATTTGTGTAACCACCAACACAATCAGGATACAGAACCATTGCATTACAACAAAGATATTCCTTGTGCTACCCCTTAATAGTCATATGCCACCCTCACCATCTCTGACCCCTGGCGACCACTAATGAGCTTTCCATCTCTATAAAGTTGTCAAATCGAAAGAATATAAATGGAATCTTACAGTTAGTGACCTTTTGAGATTGACTTTTATCGCTCAGAATAATGCCCTGGAGATCTATACAAGTCGTTACATATTTGAATGGTTGAGTCTGTTTTATTGATGAGTAGTATTCCAAGGTATGGATGTACTACTAGTTGCCTAAGCCATTCACCTGTTGAGGAACATTTTGATTGTTTCCAGTTTCTGGCTCTTGCAAATAAAGCTACTATGAACAGATGTGTACAGGTTTTTTAGTGGACCTAAGTTTTCATTTCCTTGGGATAAATGCCCAGGAGTACAATTGCTGAGTCATATGGTAAGAATATGCTCAGCTCTTTAAAAAACTACCAATTTCCAGTGCTTGTTTCATTTTACATTCACACAAGCAATGTATGAGTGAACTAATTTTTCTTCATTCTCATCAGCATTTGGTGTTGTCACAATTTTTTTTATCCATGTTTATGGCTGTGTGGTGATACGGCATCAGGATTTGATTTGTATTTCCTTAATGGCTAAGAAATGGCTTAATCTGTTTATTTGTTATCCATATATCCTCTTTGGTGGAATGTCTCTTCATGTCCTTTGTCTATTTTCTAATAAGATTGTTTATTTGTTTATTTCTTTTTGCTGTTGAGTTTTGAGATTTCTTTATATATTCTAGATAATAGTATTTTGTGAGATATGTGGTTTTCAGTTGTTTATTCTCTTAATAGAGTCTTTGCACAGCAAAAGTTTTTAATTTTGATAAAGTATAACTTATCATTTTTTCCTTGAGTGTCATTCCACCTGTTTTTCATGGTCCATATTTATTTAATGAATAGGGGACAAGGTTTTAATCATTTGATGCATGTTTACTTCCACAAGCAAGGCTGGGAAATGAAAGCTTATTTTATCATTACTTGTAAAAGTATAGTAATTGCCTCAAGCCCAAATTGTCATAATGATATAATCATAGTCATAATCATTAATGTAATAGCTCATATTTTTGAGCATCTGTGACATGCAAGGCCACTGATTTGAGATAACCCATGCAATATCCCCTTTAATATTTGCAGTACTCCTATGGACTATGTACTTTTTATTTACTCCCAATATCAATAACTAAAGCATAGAAGGGCTAAATAAGTATTATAGCCACAGTAATAAGTATCAGAGATTCTCTGGGCCTGGCTTGTGTATACACAGATTATGACAAGGTATGGATCTTCTGGCTGCTCTGTTGCTCTCTCATTTTATTTGAATTTGTACATGCTTGTGACAGTTTGAATTTGATTATCCCCCCCAAAAGAGCCATTCTTGTGGGTGTCAGACCCTTTGATTTCATTAGATTCCATTAAGGGACCCTGATTAGATTGATTGATTAGATCATTTTTGATTGGGCTACATCAGGGAGGCATGATTCAGGTTGGGTCTTACTGGAGCCTTATATAAACGGAGACACAGAGAAGAAACACACAGATAAAGGAAGCTGCTGTTTTGATCCTACCTTATGAGAGAGAGGACTGCAGGAAGACAGAGAAGCCTTAAAAGGCTGAGTTCCAGATTCTGGAATCAGCAGAGCACAGAGGCATAGAAAAAAGCCACTGAGGGTCTGTGCCCAAGGAGCAGCTCAAGGTATATGCCTGATCACCCACAGCTGGTCTCCAATAGGAAATAAGCCCAGAGGGGAAAACAGGGACCTTGGCAGAAATCAGCAGACCCGCCATCTTGCCTCATTACATGGCAGGATGCCAGGATCACCAGAAGCTGATTTGGGAGAGGTAGCATCTCTGATGGTTCCTTCATTTGAACAGTTTCACAGACTTGGAACTGTAAGCTTTTATTCCTAATAAGTTCCTCATTATAAACGCGAATCTATTTCTGGTATTTTGCATTGGCAGCCTTTGGCAAACTAATAGAATGCCCTTGAAAGACCATTCTTTTTGATGACAATCCAATGTTTCAAAGATTTTTGTCCTATAGTTTTTGAGATTCCATTGGTATAGTTATTCAAAACAAATGAAATTTAGAAAGAAATCATTTGGTTATAAAGAAAATTATGACTGGGCTTAGTTTCATTTCTCTACAAAGAAACAAATATGATGGTTTGGAACACAATTGAGAAGAAAGATGATAAAATAATAATATGAATTAGCATTTAATTTTCTTCCTATTATATTATTAAGTCTAGGTTGTTTATAATTTCTTAGAAAAGTTTTCAAAATTATTTTTTTTCATGAGAGGAATGATCTATCAATAAAAGTAATTATAATAATTAATGGTATTATTCAGTTATTACTTTATTCTTCAGTAAACTTTCAACACATTTCATTCTGTTGAGGTTATTATGAGCTTTAATGCATAAAAATACAAATCTATAAACTCTCTAGCTGACTTGTTCATGCAAAATGAAAACAACAAAATCTTAATTATAGAAGAAAAAGAAATAACTGAAATAAAACAAATTATCTTTCCCTCATCATATATGTTTTCTAAAACTGGATTCAAATTTTAAGATGA
>PVKH010003783.1:0-24366 GCA_004027955.1 Chaetophractus vellerosus
GGCCAGCGCTCTGCATGGGCCAGCACTCCATGTGGGCCAGCTCTCTGCTTAGGCCACCTTACCATGTGGGCCAGCACTCCTGTGTGGGCCAGCACTCTTGAACGGATCAGCACTCTGCGCAGGCCAGCTCTCTACTCAGGCCAGCTCGCCATATGGGCCAGCACTCCTATGCAGGCCAGAACGCCATGTGGGCCAGTTCTCCACTCAGGCCAGCTGACTGTGTGGGCTAGTTTGCCTTCACCAGGAGGCCCAGAGAATTGAAGCCTGGACCTCCTATATGGTAGACAGGAGCCCAATTGCTCGAGCCATATCTGCTTCCCTCAATGTATTCTTGATGTCATTTACCTCTTTAGCCATTTTGTCCTTCAACTCATTAATTTGACTTTTGAAATTTGTGTGTATCTCATTAATGAGTTGTTTCAAATCCTGTGTTTCTTCTGGGGCTTTGTTGTATTCCTTTTCTTTGTCCATGTCTTCTATTTTCTTAGTATGGCTTGTAATTTTTTGCTGATGTCTAGGCATCTGGTTAGAATGTTAGTTTACTCAGATGTTCAGTTTCTCTTTCATTTGTAGCAATTTAGCAGCAAGAGGTTTTGTGTTATTGCTGCTCTTTGATTTTTGTTTCAACCTGAATTGCTAGGATTGTCCTTGTTAGTTGCTCAAAACTTGGCTCTGGACCTAGTAATGGATTGCAGACTCACTTCCTATGGCTTTGTAGAGGGAAGCTGTAAAGACCAGAAAAAGCGTGTCTTACTTACTTTTAATTTCCTCACATGTACTTCTTCTGCATACCAGCAGATGGTGCTCTTTGGCAGCTTTCTCAGTTCAATGCCTGGTGAGAGTGTGTTTGCTGCAACACAGACTGGATCAGTGTGACAGAAGTTTTTTTCCTGGAGGTTAAGGGCACTGTAATTCAAATTTTCTCAGAGACAGTTTTCTTGCCTTTGCTGGCAGCCCCCTCCTTTTTCCTGGGTAGGAAATAATTCCTCTCTCCTCTGTATCCTCAACAATCAGTCCCAGTTAGTAGAGAAGGAGATTGAGAGGGTTGGATCTCTTTAGTCCAGAGTTGGCTCCCAAGGTAAACAATGACATGGCCCCATCTGGCCTGCAAGGGCTTGTGGGACACAGCAGATCAGAGTTGTGCATCAAAAGCTGAGCCAGCCTTAAACTGTGTCCCTATTTCTCCCCTTTCCTGGAGTGGTGGATCCTTGAGGACCCTTTTGACTGTACCCAGCCAGAGGCCTGATAGTTAAAAAAATGTCTTTAGTGTTGGGGAGGGTGCTGGCAGTAGCAGCTGCTGGTATTAACTCACAGTTTTGTGGTTGGGATTCTTTTCCTTTGGATCTCTCTCTTTGGGTGGTGTCCAGCCTTCACCTGGTATCCTAAACCCTAGAAGATTTTTTTCCAGCCATTTCAGCCTGTTCTTTAGATATTTTTCTGGGAGAGAAGAGAGTCCCACGTCTTTCTAGTCTGCCATCTTCCTGGAAGTGTGGGGCATATGAAGTTTTGATCCATCTGTAAATAGATGGTAACTCAGGCAAATCTACAATTTAATACCTGTGTCATCTTAAAGAAGAATACATGAGAAGGAACTAGAGTAGCTGTTTAGTACTGTTAAACTTCCAATAACTTCAGGCACCAACTATGCTCGGTCATCAACTGCAGTGACTTCAGCACCTCAGTCAGTTCAATTCTGACTCTAACTAACTTGAGTTAAGCCAAACTCCACAAGTGAAAGGCAATCCTCTGCAATATTGCTCTCCAAACACCAGTCACAAATTCAACAACTCAGGCCACACACACTTCTGACCAACTGACTTCAAATTCTGGGGTTCTCGCTATTCCCTTTGGTTGGACAATTTGCCAGAATGACTTCCCAGAACTCACTAAAAGTGCGATACTTGCATTTATAGTTTTAGTACATTAAAAGGACACAAATAAGAATAAGCCTAAAGAAGAGATGTATAGGGGGAGGTCTGGGAAGGTCTCACATACAAGCTTCCTTTTCCTTTCCACTTGAAGTCAGGACACTTCACCCTCCAGGCACAGAGATGTATTTTATTAAGAGTATAAGCTCTTCGGAGCTTTAAGTGTTCAGAGTTTGTATGGGGTCTTATTATGTACGCAAGATTGATAGAATCAATGTTTAGATGGTTGAACTTAATCTGCAGCCCTCTTCCCCTCCCAGAAGTCTGGGAGATGGACAGATATGGGCCAAAGTGAGGTGGCTGAAAGCCTCAACATCCTAATCAGATGGTTGGCCTTTCTAGTGTAGTCAGCCCCCATCCTAAGGCTGTGAGTGTGGTTGACTCTTCCTGTAACTATCAGGTGTAGTCCTGGGCCTAAGATGAAGAACAAAAGATACTCCTATTTACAGGAAATTCCAAGGAGTCAGAGGTTGCTTCCACAGAAACTGGGAAAAAAGCCCAGCCAAATTCTTCATTATACTATGGTAGTACAGACCATAGCCTTGCAGTTTCCAAATCATTTCCACAGATAGCCAAATTGTGATGAGCCTTGAGCCCCCTTCCCATGAAGTGATTAATGGGAAAATGTGGTCTTTCTAAAGGAAGAGTTCTTCAATGTTGATGAGCAGAACAAGAAGCTTTTCTTGAGAAGATAAAATCAAGAGATTTAGGAGAACTTTTCCAAAAATTTCAGAAGCCCTTAATTCCACAGCAGTCCCTACATCAAGAACGATAGAAAACAGAATATTTCATATAAACAAAAAAATTAGAGTTAAATATTATGAGGTTTTTGTGGACATATACACACGATTGTATATGTTCAAAGATTTTGTCCTTAGGTTTCTCAAAGTTAATTATTTCTTGTCCTATTTTTTTAAAATGGATATTTATTTCCAAAATTGAATTCTCTAACCTCTGTATTAAATTTCAAGTACAATAAGATTTTGAGAACTTTTAAAGCTATTTATTATTGTAAGCAATTTTTCTTTTTTTCTTTTGTATCTCTCATTACATGAATAAAGTGGAAACTGAGGTATTCTTGTTTCTTTGCTGTTGAGCTACTCTTTTAAATATTTGGCTGTAGTTTATAATATGAATTTTTATTGTATGCAACAATTAATTTGCTGTCATATTTGATATACTCATGTAGGTCAGTGACAAAACACCGCTTAAAGGTACTGGTAGCTACTAGGAACATATTGACATGAGAACTTGTCAAAAGGCCTTTCATTGGAAATTAAGGAATGCTTGATGTATGTGAAAATAAGCCTGGAATTAGACCTTCAGGTCTCTCTTTTTCAGCCCTTAATTAAAATGGAGGCTTCATCTGCATAATAACATTTTGTTTTATGTCATTCCTTGACGATTCCTTTTAGGTATTGTATTAATCAGGGTTCTCTAGAGAAACAGAACTGACAGGTGATATCTGCAAATAGTATGAGGTTTTATAAAATTGTCTCACATGACCATTGGAATGCACAAGTCCAAATTCCACAAGGCAGTCTGCAAACTAGGGACTCTGATGAAGGTCTTTGATGAGTTCCCAGGAGACACTGGCTGTCTAATGTAGAGATGGGAATTCCCCTCTCTGAATGCTGAAATCACTTCCCCGTTTAAGGCCTTCAACTGACTGCAGTCTCCTTGGTTGATTGTAGATGTAATCAGCCATCTATGCAATCAACTCACTGATGAATAAAGTCCATGAAATATCCTTGTATTACAATTATCTCAGTGCTTGCTTTTCCAAACAACTGGGCACCATTACCTGGCCGAATTGATACACTAGCCTAACCATCACAGGTATTGAAACTTCAGCATGGAAAATATCATTTTACAACAGTTTATTTGGACATTTTTTAAAATTTTTCACAAATGTTTCAGTCTTCTGCAAATGGATCTTTTTAAGATTGTGGTCAAGGAAGCAAACACATGCTTTGCACTCTAAACATTACAATGCTATATCTCAGAATGTAGATTATAAGTCTTAATTATATGAAATCCTATCGGACTTGCTTCTCTGTTGATAAACCTGCTAGTTAGTCATTAGGTGTTTCCTACATTTTATTTATTTAAAAGTGGTTTTTGATATTAAGTGAATGAAATATTATTTAACATTATTAAGAAATTGTTATTTTCCCTATTTCTTTTTTTGAAAGCACCAGGTTCATTTGAAAGGATCGGTGATAATTTTCATTCATTCAGTTGATTCATTCAGCTAGACTCAAAAAGGGTTAGATTTGTTGATGAATTTCATCATTTCATTCATTACAAGGGCAATTTAAATAAAATTGGTGTCATATTTATAGATGCTCCTTATTTTTAGCTTTAGTTTGTTTGTTTCATGTAAATTATTGGGAAATAAATGTAATGATTTAATTCATTATCAATACTATTATTTCTCCTGTATTTGATCCATTCATGGAGATTTCAGATTGCCACAAAAACTAAAATTGCTGAATTCTTAGCATTATAAGCCAGACACTGTGCTAAGCCTCAGATATGAATTATCTAATATGATTGCTATAATAGTATGAGGTAGAAAGTCATATTATCTGTATTTTATAGATAAATGAAATGAGAGTAACCAAGATTATATGCCAGTATTTCTAACTCAAGTAATCTAACTCTAAAACCAATTCTTTAAATCATTAGGATAAATATTTAGCAACATTAGAAAGGCTTAACACCTTTACCATTAAGTGTTTTTCAATTAAAGATATTATATATATATTTAACAATAGCATTAAGCAGTTGTGGAGAAAATTAGTTGTGGCAAATATTATTACGGAAATAATAAATTATCTTTTTCTTTTCTTTAAATTTTGATTGTTTTGTTATTACTTGTTTAAATTATATTGATAATGCAAAATTGTGACATTGGCTTTTGGATGAAAGTCCTCTGGGAGAGCTGGGCATTGAAAGTAGCAGTGCATGAGTATACTTGAGTGATGATTCATTTTAGGCAGCCTGGGGAATTTGACAGAACTGGTGACTTGAACAATAATGAGTATGGCCCTTAATTGGATGTTTATATGCCTTTTTTTTTTTGCTGTGCAAATGAACGAATAAACATTAAAATGAGGTTAGGAGAATGTAAGAAGCTATTAAGAATTTTATTAAGGAACTTGGGATCAAGAAAAATCAAAATCTATGATGGCTTCTTGGAAGGTGGCAAGAAATACTAGTCATATTCCAATGATTGCATCCACTTTTAATGCCACATGATGCTTACTGAGAATGTGCTAAAATGATAGTTTGCAGGAATACAATAAATGAAAAGTTAATATTCTTCAAAGTTACAAGCAAAGGTGGTGGTTGTGCTTCAGGCAAACTTGGAAGGGCAAAAATAATTTTTGTAGGCCAGAAACATAATTTAAGAAAAGTCTAAAGATTCTAAGTCAATAAAAAATGACCTCAGGTATATGGGAAATAATTTTGTGGGTCCAAACAGACAAGCATAGTCTTCATCCATTGAGATTAAAAGAATTAAGGCATTAGATTAAGACAATTAGAACAATTAGGGCAACTGTGAAGTAGAAGTAGAGTAAGTATTAAAAAGAGAGAGATAGATCTTGGCTCCAAATATTAGAGAAAACTGCAATATCTCTTAATTAATTTGGGGGGAATATATATGCTTATTGTTAAAAATTTGGAAAATACAGAACTACATGAAGAAAAAAAGTGAAGATCAGCAGGAAATTAACAGCCCCAAGATATCACCATTGTAATCATTTCTGTCAATGTCCTTCTAGACATGTCTCCAAGGAAATAGCTATATGTATACTATAGGGGTCACATTCAGGTGTTCATGGTTTTAGCAAAATAAGAATTTTATTCTATGTCAATGAACAAAAATGTGCATCATTATGTTTCACTATTGATGGGTTTGATACTTAGTGTGGCAGTTTGAATTTTGTGAATCTCAGAAAAGATTACATTTTTGAATTAATTCATTCTTGTGGGTATGAGACCCTTTGGTTCCATTAAATTCAGTTAAGGGAATTTGATTAGGTCACTTGATTAGATCACTTTTTATTGGACTACGTCAGAGAGGCATGACTCAAGTTGCTGGGTCTTACATAAACTGAGAACACACAGAAAGACACACAGAAAAGGGAGCTCTACCATTTTGACCTGGCCATGTGTGAGAGAGGACTACAGGTTCACCTACAGCTGCAGAAAGAAAGATTCCTTGACAGGCCCAAGGAGATAAGACACAGGGATAGATGCCTGATTGCCCGCAGCTGAGCTCCAGGAGAAAGTAAAGAGAGACTTACAGAATGTTCTCTTGTTTCACCCCATGGCAGGACTCCAGGATCTGTTAGCAGTTGACTTTGGTGAAAAGGCATCTCTGAAAATGTCTTGATTTGGACATTTTCACAGCTTCAGAACCATAAACTTTTACCCCAAATAAATACACTTTATAAATGCCAACCCATTTCTGGTATTTTTGCATTGGCAGCCTTTGGCAAACTAAGACACCTACTGTTTTAGTTTCCTGGCTGATAAAGCAAATTCCATGAAATAGGTTAATTGGAACAATGGGAATTTATTAGTTTACAGTTTTGAGACTAAAAGAAAGTCTGAATGAAGGTTGCATCAAGGTGATGCTTTCTTCATGAAGACTGGAGTTATGGGGCTGGCCACCAGCTATCCTTGGCTCCTCTGTCACATAGCAAGGCACATGATGGCATCTCCTGGTATCTCCCTTTTTTTCCAGGTTTCATCAATGTCTAACCACTTCCTTCCCTGTGGCCTTCTCTCGCTCTGTCTGAATTATACTTTGCTTATAAAGAACTCCAGTAATAGGATTAAGACTTATCCTGATTGAATTGGGCAACACCTTCTTAACTGAAGCAACCTCACCCAAATGCCCTACTTACAAAGGGTTCACACCCACAGAAATGGATTAAATTTAAGAACATATTTTTCTGGGATACATACAGTTTCAAACCACCACACTTAAGTTGTTTATAATTTTATCAATTATTAATAAAATTAAAACAACTTTAATCGTTATACTTGGTCATATACTTTTCCTTCTCGTGGGATTGTTTTTAAATTATCTTTTTTAGAAAGAATTTCAGAGACCAGCTTTATTATATCCCTTTGTATATGCATACAATTTGTACATGTTTTAACATAAATTGCAGAGTAAAGGCTTTCTGCTAGCTCACTTTGAGCTGGACACTGTTCCATCGACCATTAACATATCATCCTCAAAAATCCTTTGAGAGATGTCCAATAATTCATAAGCTTTACAGACAGAGACAAAGGCACAGAAATATCAAGTCATTTTCCCAATGTCACACAGTTAGTGTCTGAGTGAGGATTCAAACTTGAGTTCCTGCATTTAGAACCTTTACTCATAATTATAGTGCTTACTCAATCCCTATACTCTCTTCTCACACTATATTTTAAAAATCATATGACATAACATTTTATCATGATGTTAAATTTGGAACTATATAATCAATCATGCTTAATAGCTTACTAATGTTTCTTATATGCTGTTTCCAGTTTTTATCATTATTAATAATGTAGTGAGTGTATTTGTGGATCTCCTTTGGCAGATTGTCTCTGTATTGTAATTTTTTAGACATGTCCCAACATTTATGTATATTTAAATTTGTATCTAAATTGTCAAACAGCTTCCCAGAAAGACTGTACTAATTAACACTCTCATCCAACATGTTTGGAAGTATATATTACTTCAAACGTACTTCAACATTAGATTTCATTTTTTTTATCTTTACAAATATTTTAGGCAAAAATAAATATTTTAGTGGTACACATTTCTTTAAACATTATTTAAGTTGAATAACATTGAATGTTTTTATTGGCCATTTGTTTTTGTAAGTAGATTTTGAATGGTACTGAAACAGCTGTGTTGACAACCTGAATCAGTTAAAGTCTGAATAGCTTATTTGGGCTAACATATAACATAGACATGGCCTAATTGATTTTCCAGGGGAAAAAAATAGAACAATTTCCAAGATAGCATTTCAAATTAAAGTTAAGGAATGCTTCTGTGAAAATTTATGTGTAATAATTTTGTATTTAACAATCTGAGACTAGGGCTAAAATTACTTATTTATTCTTTTGTATATTCCTTTATATGTTAAAACTGCATGAAAGTACCATTAATTAGAAGTTGGTAATGGACAAATCGGTTAAAAGTAAAAAATTAAAAAGTCTCATGCGCTTGATAATTCGATATAACCCATTTAACTGATTCAGCTCTTAACATTTTAAGATGTTTGTGTTCCTGAAACTTTCCTATGGTGTTTGTTTTATTAACAAAACCTAACATTACTAATAACAATCATGACAAGTCTTAGAAGGGATGTTTATAAGCTTATTTGAGAAAATGTGGAAAATGTTTTGAATTGAGAGCAGGGTCTTATATTGTGACCAGTTGAAGACAGTATACAGGTTCTTGCTAAGGAGAAGAGAGACAGGTCCAAACCCTGGAGTCTGAGGTGGGAGGTGATTAGGAAGATACTATTGCCATGAGGATTCCTGGGGCATGTCATGGCATATTGCCACAGATGTGAACCAATGAGATATTTACAAGGCCAATTAAAAAATAAACAACAAACACCATCTTCAAATAAATGGAAACTGGATCGTTTGATTAGAAATTTTGGGCTATTTCTCAGCTCCTGTGTATACTTCTCTGAGATTACCAAGCCTCATATTTAAAAGTTAGAAGTTGAATGGCAATATTTGCTAATAATTGCTTTGTTTCAAGTTGCATGATATAGGCAAGTGTTTTTACTTTGAACCCTTATGGCACAAAGCAATTCAATCAAAAAATACTTTGTCACTCAGGATAAAAATGATAGATAATTTTTTTCTGTATTATTATTTTTTTCACCTATCACCCAAGACAGAAAGAAATGCCTGGGATTTTTAAAAGGGGCAAGCAGCATGGTAAAATGAAACAAAAATAAAAAGAACAACAAAAATTTGTCTCTAATATTAGGCAGAAAAGCATTCAAAGTGCAGCTTTGACAATCCATTTACATTCACTGGGAGTGCTTAATTTTTTTTTTCAAAATGAAATAAAAGCATGTGGTTTCAAGGTACTAGAGGAGATTAGAGATTATCAAAATAACATGCACTAGTTTCTTCCTTTTGATCAAGATGGTGGCATAAGACACACCAGAGTGTCATTCCCCACAGAATCTTTGGAAAATGATTAAAAAGTGGCAGAGCAATCTTCCTCAAAACTCCAGAAAATAGTGAATGGTTGCAGTAATTGGACCCTGAGTTTCACTTTCACCTTGGGATGATCTTTCTAGGAGGCTAAACTCTGAAGGAGAGCACCAGCCAATGCAGACCCAATTTGCAAATACTGTGAAAGGTGGTTTTATGTGTCATTTGTTTGTTTTTGTTAGATCCTAGCACTCAAAGAAATTTCTTTCATATCACTAGCTGGATATACCTTCTAGGATTAAATCTCAGGCAGCACAGGCATAACATGCTAGGCATAACACTTTAAAATATTAAAATGCATCGTGTACAGCAAAAGATTACAAGACAAAGAAAGAAAGAAGAAATGATAGTCCAAAGGAACAAGATGAAAATCCAGAAACCATTAATGAAGAAGACAGATTTTGGTCATAGTGGGCAAAGATTTTAAAAAACACGACCTTCAGTATTCTCAATGAGATAAAGGGAAACAGTGAAAACAATAGAAGCTATTAAGGAAACAATTAATACACAATATCAGAAGCTAAAAAAGAGGTAGAAAGCTTATAAAGGAACCAAACCAAAATACTGGAATTAGAGACCGCAATAACTGAAATGGAAAATTCCCTGGGAGTTTCAACAGATTAGAGTTGGCAGATAAAAGAATTGAGAACTCAAAGACATGACAATTGAAATGATTCAGGCTGAGGAACGGAAAGAAAAATAGAATGAATAAAAGGGAACAGAGCCTAAAAGATCTGTGTAACACCATAAAGCATAGCTATATATGCATAGTGGGATTACTGAAAGGAGAAGAAAGTGAGAAAGGGACAGAAGGAATATTCAAAGAAATAATGACAGCAAACTTCCCACATTAAAAAAAAGTTACGTGAATATACACATTCAACAACCCAATGGATCCCAAGGTAAACTAAAAAGAACCATATCCAGACACATAGAGTGTCAAACTTTTGAATGCCAAAGAAAAGAAGAGAATTCTGAAAGCCACAAGAGAAAAGCAATGTGTTATTTACAAGGGAGCCCCAATAAGATTAAATGCCAATTTCTCATCAAAAGCCATGGAAGCAAGAAGGACATGGGGTGAAATATCTAAAGAATTGAAAGAAAACAAATGCCAACCAAGAATGTATATATTGAGACTGTCTTTCATAAATGAGGGAGAGGTAAGGACATTCCTATATAACAAAAATTGAGAGTTCATCATCACTAAACCTGTTGTTTTAGTTTCCTAGGCTGCTTAAGCAAATATCATGAAATAGGTCAGGTTAAACAATGGGATTTATTTGTTCACATTTTTTGGTTAGGAAAAACTCCTAATCAAGACATCATCAAGGAGAAACGTTCCCCTTAAAGACTGTGGCAAATCCTATGAATTGGAGCTAACTGCTGGTAATCCTTGGTCTTCAGCTTGTCACATGGCTAGACACATGGTAAAATCTCTTGAACCCTCCCTTCTCTACCAGGTTCCATTGATGTTCAGCTTCTGGCTGTTCCCTCTAGCATTCTCTCTCATTGTCTGAATTTCATCCCATTTATCAAGGACTAAAGTAGTATGATTAACATCCTTATTGAGGTGGGCCACATCTTCTTGTGAAGTAACCTCTTCAAAAGGTCCTACTTGCAATAGATTCACAACTACAAGAATGAATTAAATTTAATAACATGTTTTTTCTGGGGCTACATAAGCTTCAAACCATCACACCTGTCTACAAGCAATGCTAAAGGGAGCTCTTCAGATAGAAATGAAAGACATTAGACCATGTATTGAAGCAGGATAAAGAAATAAAGACTTCTGGTAAAGGTAACCATATGGATAACTGTAAATGCCAGAACTATTGTATTGTATTTTTTGGTATATCACTCCATTTTTTATTATTTCTAGGTCTAAAATTAAATGCAGAAAAAGGAATGAAAAATCTATAGTTGTGGACAAACAATGTCTAAAGATATAATTTGTAACAAATAAAACCAAAAGATGAGGGGACTGAGGGTTATAGGAACATTGTATGTCTTTTTTACTGAAGTTAATCTGATATCAAATGAACCAAGATTACTGTAGATTTAAGACGATAAATTTAAACCTCAAATAAACACACACAAAATAATCTGAAAAAAAATATCCAGAAAGAAATGAGAAGGGATACAAAATGGTACCCTACAAAAAATTAAAGCAATATAAAGGCAGTCATGAATGAAATAATTAAGGGACAACAAAAATGCAAAGACCAAATAGAGCAATGGCAGAAGAAAATCCTACCTTACAGTAGTTACTTTAATTATAAATGGATTAAAGTTTCCAGTCAAAAGGAAGAGATGGACAGAATGAATAAAACCATGACCCAACTACATGCTTTTAGAAGAGACTCATCTTAAATTCAAAGACACAAGTAAGTTAAAAGTGAAAGGATGAAAATATATACCATGAAAATAGTAACCCAAAAAGAGTTAGGGTCACTATGCTAATATTATATAAAATAGACTTTAAGTCAAAACTGTTACGAGACAAAGAAGATCACTTTATTCTGATAAATGGGTCAAATCAACAATAATAATAATAATTAGAAGCATATATTTTACCTAATGACAGAGACCCAAAATATATGAAGCAAATATTGATGGATTTGACGGGAGAAATACAAGATTCTATTAGGCTTTAACACACTCCTTTCAGTAATGGATGGAACATCTGGAGAGAATATCAATAAGAAATAGAAGGCTTGAATAATACTATAAAGCCTGTAGACCTAATAAACATATACAGAACATGTCACCCAATATCAGCAGAATACACAGTCTTCTCTACTTCACATGGGTCATTCTCCAGGTAAAGCCATATGTTAGGTCACAAAACAAGTTACAATACATTTAAAAATAATGAAGTCATATAATATATCTTCCCTTGCAGAGTGAGAACTGGAAAATTCACAAATATGTGGAAATTAAATAACATGCTATTTAAAAACCAACGAGTTAAAGAAGAAATCACAAGTGAAATTAGGAAGTAACTTGAGGTGAATTGAAAACACAACAAAATAAAACTTATGGGGTGCAGCAAAGGCAGTGCTGAAAGGGAAAACTGTAGCTCTAAATGCCTATGTTAAAAAATGAAAGACCTCAAATCAGAGACCTAACTTTACCACTAAAGGATCTACTAAAGGAGATCAAAATAAATCCAAAATGAGCAAAAGAGAAAATATCACAAATATCAGAGCAAAGATAATGAAACAGAGAATTAAAAAAAATAGTAATAGAAACATTCATTGGGCCCAAAGGTTGGTTCTTTGAAAAGATCAACATAATTATCAAAAAATCTTTAGGAAGACTGACAGAGAAAACAGCAGAGAGGATACAGATAACTTAAATCAGAAATTAAAGTGGGGACATTGCTACAAATTCCACATAAATAAAAAGGGTTATAGGAGGATACTATGAACAACTGTATGTCAACAAATTATATAACCTAGATGAAAGACATGTTCCTAGAAACACAAACTACCTACACTGACTCAAGAAGAAAAAGAAGATCTCAACAGACCAATAAACAGCAAAGAAATTGACTCAGTAATCCCAAATCTCCCACCAAAAGAAAGCCCAGGACCAGATAGGATGACAAGTGAATTTTACAAAGCATTCCAAGAAGAATTAATACCAATCCTACTCAGACTCTTCCAAAAATTGAAGAGGATGAAATACTATCTAACCATATCTATAAGGACAGTATCAGCCTAATACCAGAACCAGATAAAGATACTACAAGAAAATAAAATTACAGACATTTATCCCTTATAAATATAGATGCAAGCAACCCTGACAAAATACTAGTAAACCAAATCCGACAGCACATTGAAAGAATTATACACCGTGTCAGGTGGGATTTATCCCAAGTATGCAAGGGTGGTTCACCATAAGAAAAGCAACTACTGTAATACACCACATTAATAGAATGAAGGGAAAATAAGACATGGTCATCTCAATTGGCATGGAAAAAGCATTTGACAAAATCCAGCACCCCTTCTTGATAAAAAACACTTATAAAACTAGAAATAGAATCAAATTTTCTCAACATAGTAAAATAAATATTTCAAAAACCCACAGCTAACATCATATTTAATGGTGAAAGACTGAAAGCTTCTCTGCTAAGACCAGGAACAAGTCAAGAATGCCTATTGTTTTTGAACAATGTACTGCAAATTCTAGCCAGAAAAGTTAGGTAGGAAGAAGAAAGAAATAGCATTAAAATTGTAAAGGAAATAGTAAAACTTTCCTTATCCCTATGATGACATGATCCTGAAAAACTCCACAAAGCTACTAGAGCTACTAAATGAATTTAGAAAAGTAGCAGGTACAAGGTCACCATGCAAAATTAATATTGCTTCTATACACCAGTAGTGAACAATCTGAAGAGGAATTTTTTTAAAGTTCACTTACAAGAGTAACTAAAAGAATCAAATATCTGGGAATAAATTTAACCAAGGATATAAAGCACTTATTCAAGGAAATTTGCAAAACATTGCTAAATGAAACAAAAGAGGACATAATAAATGGAAGGATAGTCTGTGTTCATGGATTGGAAGACCAAATAGTCTTAGGACGTCAATTCTACCCAAAGTGACTTACAGATTCAATGCAATCCCAATCACAGTTGCAACAGACTACTTTGCATAAATGCAAAAGCTAATCATTAAATTTATATGGAAGATAAGGAGCCTCAGATAACCAAAATTATCTTAAGAAAGGAAAATGAAGTTGGAAGGCTCACTCTTCCCAACTTTAAAGCTTATTACAAAGCTACAGTAATCAAAAAATCATGGTACTGGTATGAGGACAGACATTTAGACTTAGTCTAAGATTTCAGAAATAAACACTCACGTCCATAGCCAATTAATTTTTGACAGAGGTCCTAAATTCACTCAATGGAGAAAGAAGAGTCTCTTCAACAAGTGGTGGTGGGAAACTGTATATCCATATGCAAAAGAATGAAGATAGAACCCTACTTCACACCATATTAAAAAATCAAATTAAAATGGATCAATGACCTGAAAATAAAAACCAAAACTATAAAACTCTTAGAAGAAAACCTAGGGAAGCATTCTCTGGACTTTGTGTTAGGCAATGTTTTGTTAGACTTAAAACCAAAAGCCCAAGCAACCAAAGAAAAATAAATAAATGTTGTTTCATCAAGATGAAAAACGTCTATACATCAAATCACTTCATCATGAAAGTAAAAACCTATAGAATGGGAGGAAATATATGGAAAGCACATATCTGATAAGGCTATTATATCCAGAATGTATATATAAAGATAGCCTACATCTCAATAACAAAAGGACAACCTAATTTTAAAAATGGGCAGAAGACTTGAACAGACATTTCTCCAAAGAAGGTATATAAATGATCAATAAGCATTTGAAAAGATGTTCAAAATCATTAGCCATTAGGCAATGCAAATCAAAACCACAATAGGATACCATTTCACACCCACTAGGATGAATACTATTAAAAAAGCAAAACAAAACAGAAAATAATTGTCTGTCAGGATGAGGAAAAATAGGAAAATTCATTCATTTTTTTTTAGGAATGGAAAGTGATGCATTCTCTGTGGAAAACAGTTAGTGTATCTGGACAAAGTTTAGTTTTGCATCACTGTATGATAGAGCAATTTCACTTCTAGATATATAACCAAAAGACTTGAATGCAGTGATTCAATAGATATATGCCCACCAGTTTTCATTGAGGCATTATTCACAATTGCCAAATGATATTAGCACCCTAAGTGTTCACTCACAAATGAATGGATAAACGCAATTTGTATATATATATATATACACACACAAAAAAAGTAATACTATTCAAATGTTAAAAGGAATGAAGATCTGATGCATGCAACAACATGGATAAACCTTGAAGACATTATGTTGAGTGAAATAATCCAGACACAAAAGAATAAATATTTTATGAGCTCACTGATTTGAAATAATTATAATAAGCAAATTTGTAGAGTTAGAAACGAGAATACAAGTTACCAAAGGCCGAATTGGATCTAGGGGAGGTAATGCTTAATTTGTACTGAGTTTCTCATTGGGGTAATGGAAAATTTGTGGTAATGGATGGTGGTGATGGTATTACATTACATTATTTTGTGATGTAATTAGTACCAATGAATTATGTAATTGAATGTGATTGAGGAAGGGGAATTTTAGGTTGTGTATGTGCTGCTAGAATAAAATTAAGAAACAATCACCACAACATAGGACTGTACAACACAAACATTGAACTCTAATGTAAAATTATGGATAATAGTTAATAATAATATAATTATAATAATATTGTTTCATTTATTTTAACAAAGGTACTGCACTAATTCAAAATGTTAATAATAGAGAAAACTGCCTATATGAGGTTATTTGGAAACTATATTTTCTGCATGATTTTTGTGTAAAATATAAAAAGTAAAAAAAAAATGCTTTGCACAGTGACATATGCCTCAATATGTCAAATATTCCCCCAGGTTGAATCTGTATCATTCTTGCATTCTGATACCTATGCTTCTGCCTAGTTCAGAAGAGAGAAAGAGAAGATTCTAGGTGCATATCATTATTGCACTATTTTCTGTATTCCAGGGTCTGAAAGGCATTTTTGTGACATGCTTAGTCAGTAACTTGTCCTTCTTGGGGCTAGTCATAGGCAGTAACAGTAATTTCTCAATGGACAGAAACAATGGGGAAATTGGCAGGCCAGATTCTCAAAAATCTCTGCCTGCCACTGCCATTCTTGGAAAAGCAAATTGAAGTTTTCATTTTTGGCATATTCTGTAGTAAATCTCATTTGTTTTCTTGATGAGCTAGACTAAAAGAAATAATGGTTATCTCTAAATATCCAATTTGTGATTAGGATTGGTGCACAAAGAGGAGACAAATTTCATTTTGGTTTATATTTGCTGGGGCTTTGGTTAGGATTTGTCAGAGATTGTCAAGTGCTGTATTCGAAAAGATTGTTAAGAACCTTAGATTTAACGGAATATCTATTTTTTTTCCTTCTATAAAACATAGGAGAGCCTTTGAAGTTTTAGCCTTAGATATTAATATGCAATGCTTCTAGGTAAAAACAAAGGTATTTCTGATGAAATCTAAAGTTTCATGTGAGGAAACCTTCATACAATAAAATGTTTTAAAGGTTATAGTGCTTCATTTGGAAAAAATTAGGACACAAACATGCCAGTTTTTGAAAGATAATCCAGATAAACATTTTGCAGTTATGTATTCAATTTTCTATGAAGTTAAGACATTGATTAGATAGTATAAACAACATGATATTACAAGGTGGTCTTTTACACAAAGGCATTATTACTTTTTGGTGTTATTTTTAACATTAAAATTTAAATTCTATTTTTGCATTTTAACATTAAAATTTAATGTATAAAATTACAGTGTTATTGAATGCCATTGTTTTCTTGTAATGCCAATCTTCCCTCTAATTTCTTAAATAATATATATCACATATGAACAGATAAGTTGAATTTAAATGGGAATTTTAAACTCTTTGCTTTAAACACTTGGCTAACACAAATCTAAAAACTTCATTCTTTTGTTATTAGGAAACATTAACAGCCACCTTCTAAAACCATAGACTTCTGGGTTTTGTTTTCTTACCTTCCTTTGGACTTTGGAGAGCCTCTCAGAGCAGCTCAATTTATAACAGTGCTACTCAACATGTGCTAAGGACGTAATTCAAAATATTCAAAACCTTTCATATTCAGAGCCTTTCACCAAAGTTATATGAGGTAGTTAAGATCTTCTCTTCATTAATCCAGAACAGTTATTAGGACATTGCTACATTTATTTTACAGCTCCTCAAATTAAAGACAACAAAGTATTTCTGCCAGTTCAAAATGGAATAAAATGTTAACCAAACATGGGGAGAGAAAAGGAAGTATGTTCACATTGATGCTGGAATAGTAATTAAAAATAACCAATGGAAACAAATAATTCAAATGAGAGGAATACTGGTTTAAACAATGTGTATGTTGTTCGTGTATTCACCTATTGGGGATTACTTAAATGGAAGAAAGATTCTATTTTTTGAGGAAATTATTGGAATAGACATATGAATTGGACATTTTGCCTACTTACATATTTGGATAAACGTTTATATTCAGGAATGCAGTGAATGAAGTAGTGTAATGTAATAATAGTTTATATTGTTTTGCATTGTAGTGCAATTGTGTGATTTCCAGGGACCTTTACATATATATAGAAGTGAAGGCAGGTAAACTAAGGCTGAAGGTAAGAGGTAAGAGAGCAAAATAATGACAAAAAAAAAAAAAGAAGCAGTTTACCAAAGTAGTATTTTACTCTCCTGCCCTATTCTTTTACAAATACAAATCATAGGGCAGAAGCTAGATGGCAGCAGACTGAATATTGCAGTGTGGGTCAGAAGTATGGGAGTAAGGGGCTATTATTTTTAATCACCGACTGTAAAGGAAAGACAAGAGAAAGCCTGGTGATGGGAGGATGGATATTGTTGTTTTGTCCCTATTTTTAAAAATTGGAGGGATTAAGCATATTTATTTTCTGTGGGGATTATCACTGATTATTATTATTTTATACGAGGGATTAGACAGTTTTGAGAGATTTCTGCATATGTGGTACAGAAGTTGGCAAAATTGAACTTGCAAAAGAACAAACAGAAAGATAAAAGGAAAGAAAGAAAATGGGCTTTTAGGAAGTTAATTTTAAAGTAATGACAAAGGATACTAGAAAATAGTATATAGTACCGGCAAAAAGTTACAATTATGTTGGAAGTGCAAACATTCCAGTTTATTCTTGTAATCTAAATAATCGTTCTTTGCAATCATGAGATGATGGCTCAATATTGTTAAAATATTCAATTTTATATTAAACCTCAAAAAGAGTTTTACTTTTTATTCTAAACTTGGTTTGACCTAGTTTTTATCCTTCTCAATCAAATCTCATCTTGCTGCAATTCATTTTTGACCCCACAGCTCCACAGCCCTATCTCATTCAAAATTCACCAATGACTTCCTAAATGTCAAAGGCAATGATCTTTTGTATGTGCTTCTCCTAATTTACAACTCTGTAATAAATGACATTTTTGCATGGTCCACTATTCTTGAACCTTTCTATATGAGGCTTCTAAAGTACCACATTTCTTTATATTCCTTCAACCTCTCTGGTTTTATAATCATATCAAGGTTTTTTCCTAGGTTTCTCTGTTTTAAGACTTCTTATTTTTCAGGATTCTATCACTGCCTCTTAATTTCTCACTCGACATACTCTGCTTTAATGCTTTCATCTACTCTACTGCTGCCAACTATGATTTAAAAGTGCTAAATCTCTACCTATAGCAACAACCCACTAGTCATTGCATGTTCACTAAACAACAACCAAAACTGAAATCTTCACCTTCTTCCCAAAACCTTCAAATTCCCCCTCTTCCCTATCTGAGCTTGTGGTATTAAAATATACAATATAACTAGCCTAAGGAGAACGATGTTAGGAAATGGATATAAGCAACAAAGGAATAAATATGGATCAGACCTATAGACACAATACTTAATTTAAAGGCCAATTTGGGAAATCACCATGTGAAAAGGGAGGAGAGGAATAATTTGATGTCTTAAACCAATAACTCAGATAGGAAAGAGAGGAAATAAGTAGAATGGAACTCACCTTTCTTAAAAGTACTGTAAAAATAGACTCTGCTGGAAATTGTGAAATGAGCACAAGAGGCTAATGATTGGTAATGCTGGTGAGATAAATATTAGATGTTGTAGAAACCTGAGAGTGTTTTATGAAAACATAATTCAATAGAGATTTGGAAGTAAGTTTAATTATTTTTATGTTTTCTTTGCAAGCAAAAGTGAATGACTGCTAAAAGAATAATGGCACATGTCAATTCTATTACTTCTCTCTGGCCACGTGAGAGCAGGGAGGTGTGGCACTCTCTGCACAGAATCTGTGGGTGAGGGATTCCATCATGGAGGGGTTTACTGAACTCTTCCCCAGAGCTTCTGAGAGGGGGACTAATAAGCATCCCTCACACCATATTACCTCTTCCAGGAGATCTGTGACCTGTAACAGGAACAGAAATTACATTGGCTATTGTAGAAGATTGCCAGGATTTTACTGACAATTTGAAAATCTGGGTATTGTTGAATCAGGGATTTGTCGATTTACCAAAGAACAAGGTTTTCCTTGGGGTTCTTAGAGGAGGAAAATCTCTTAAAACCAAAGCTATTTCTGTCTACTAACAACATGTCCTTCTGAAACTGTGCTTGTTACTGCAAAGAGTTTCTCCTTAGAAAACATTGCTCACCTAAGTCTCCACTCCAACAGAGTCTTCCATGATCTGGGCTCAGAGAGCCTCATCTCATGCCTCTCCCACCTGTGAGTAACCTGCATCCACAGTGATTAAAGGGAGTATCTTCTACTAAAAAAAAATCATTCTCAACTTCTCACCATCTTTCATCTAGTTAACCAAGAGTTAAACTTTCAACATCATCTTCATGTCCATTCTCAGGCCTATACAGTGTCCCTTCTAGGTTTGGAGCCATAATGAGAAGTTGAGAGAGTGGTGGCAGTGTCATAGTTTGGATAAATGATAAAATATATGGACTGCATTGTAGTATAGTTATTTCCTGAAGACAGCAGGCACTCTTACAGACATGCCTTTGCACACACTATTTTATTTCTCTGTGATGTCCTTCTCTTTTTATCCCACTTGCATCTTCCCAAACCTCTGTTAAATATCACTGACTTCATGAAACCTGATGGAATCCCCTAGGCAGATTTGGTTATCCTCTGCTTTATCTTCTTAGAGTACTTTGTACTCTCTTCTGTCAGAGCACCTATCCTGTTCAATTATAATTTTTTTCTGTGCATATACATATATATATATATATACACATATATGTTATGTATATAGGACAGAACCAATTGCTGTAAGACCCTAGGGGGCACAGTTTATGGAATTAATCTTCATATCTCTAGTACATAGGTTTGTGCCAGTCCAAAGCAGGTGCTCAATAAATACATGTTTGAAAATCTGTATAAGAGATGAAAGGCTAAAAATGTTCCTGATTGTTGCCTTTGGAGAATAATGTCTTTGTGTTCCTTCTCCAAGAGAATACAGAGATAATTTGGTTTAATTTTTGAAAGTATACTCTAACAAGGTAAAAGAATGTCTCTTGCCCTTTTAGGCTGACCTTTTGAACCAAAAGCCAGTTCACTCAAATTGAGGTCCTTGATATGATTAGTGTTAAGAAAGATTTTATGTAACAGGATTTAGTTTACCTCAAGCAAATTTGGATGAATATGAGTCTCAGGCAATATTTTAACATGTTAATTCATTACTGACTCTAGAGGGCAACGAGGATCATAACCCTTAGTTCAATTTTGGGATGATGAATTGAGGTTTTTTCCAATGAGGCAGAAGATTAAAAATGTCTTGTTTCAGATATAATACTGCAAATTGTGTTTATATTTAAAGAAATAAGCCACTGTCATAACAGTTGCTATCCTGCTAAAACAGGAGTTTGGTGACATTATAGCGATATTTGCTAAAACAAATTATAAATTATGGAATACCTATTCTGTGCTCTGAATTATATGTTATGGGGCATATGACAAAAATGATGCTCATCTTGGCACTGGGGATGCTTAATATCAAGCTAAAATATTAATAAAAAGAAAAATTGCTGGGCAATACATTTTTACTGGAACAAAGAGAAGAGAATCTTTGCTGAGTTACCTAAGAATGATCAGTCCAAATTTCTGTCTGAGAATTTTAAATGGGGTAACATCATGAGCAAAGACAATGGAAATCTCAGTGCCCTTCACTTTTCCACTGATGATGAGCTGATGATATGGAGAAGTGAGATTTCCTATAGGATAGTCAAGACAAAGGACCTAAATGCCAGCTAGAGGGATTAGGACTTTGCCTGAAAAGTCATGGGAGACATTATAGATTCTTAGGCAGGAGAAAGGCATCATAAACACAGTAACTTCAAAATATTATTTTGGCAGTTTTCAGATGCTTTGGATTTGGTCGGGACAAGAGGTAGGGTGGTGAGTTGGGACAGTGTCACAGTGGTTAAGTGTGGAACAATTATACTGCTTACATCATTAATCTAGTTATGGTACTTTGACGATTTCTTGAATAAATTCTCAATCCTTTGGTTGTTCCCTGTTTAGTTTGTGAGTTATTTAGAACCCTAATTTAACTATGTCAGACATAATTTAACAGACGGCATGACATAGTGAAAAGAACAGAAAATAACCAGGATAAGTTGTTAGAATGCAGTGTTCTGGTCTCATTTCGGCCAAAACCCATGACCAGGTGACTTGACCTCCTTAAGCTTTCCTTCTCTAATCTGAAAATAAGAGCTTTTACCTAAATGAGCTCAATAGGCTTTTCATTCCAAATTTTTTTATGGCTTAGGAGAGTCAATAAAACTTCCAAAATGTCTACCTTATCAATGAGCAGCTACCATATTAAGCATAATTTTAATAAATACTAGAAAAATGTATCTTCAACACTTAGAGTTTGGTGGAATATTCCAATGTGGTTATAAGATAGGTGGTAAGCTCATGATGACTACAATAATGAGGCAGTTACCTTTTCCAAGAATGTATTAAATATAAAAGAAATTAATCAGAAAATTGATTCTTGGAAATGAACACAATGTGCTTACTGTATAACTTATATATTTTAATTAAATATACCTATTTGCATAATGATGCTTTAGGAAGATAT
Organism: Chaetophractus vellerosus; assembly: GCA_004027955.1. NCBI lineage: Eukaryota > Metazoa > Chordata > Mammalia > Cingulata > Chlamyphoridae > Chaetophractus > Chaetophractus vellerosus. The sequence continues at coordinate 21,960 of PVKH010003783.1, forward strand.
GTCTTAAAAATAACAACCTTGTACATTCATTTAAAGATAAAACAAAAATAACAAATATAATTTAATCCAGAAAAGATGTCATGTCAATGTATAATTATGTATATTAATAAATATGTGGCTATTCCTTATGAAGCTAAATTTTGCATAGAAATATATTTCAGGATAATGGACATATATTTAACTCTAGCTCCTTTTCTAGTTTTCTTTTGTAAGAATTTATTGATTGTCATCATTTTGTTAACCTCTATATTATGATATAACTGCATAAAACAGATGTCTACAAATAAGTAGCTCTCTGGTATTACTTACCTAAACTGAAGTTTAAATTTGATCACTGTAGGAAATGATTTGTAGGGAACATTGTGTGAAACATCAGAGGATCAAGAGAATTGCTAAAGATAAGGATTTCTAATGTCATCAAAGCAAACAAATCATTATAATGTCTAGACAAAGTAAAAAGACATGATAGAAAATTTTTGAAACATTGCTTTTATCAGCCAAACCAAATGTTTAATTTCTGTAAATACCATTTAATTTTTCAGTGACATGATGTATAGCATAGAGATCAGTTACTTGAAAAAAATAAAAGGAAAAAAACATTTCTTTTTAAAAAAAAATTTCCTTGGAGTATTTTCCTTTAGTACACAAATATTTTAAGGCCTAGAAAAGTATTTCTTAATAATCTTGTCTAAGTAGCATCATCATTATGGTCATCTGGGATGCTTGGTAAAATTGTGGGTTCCTGTTGTTTACTCCAGGTACATTTTAAGAAGTTCCTTTCATGTTTATTATGCATACTGAAATTAAGAACTACTTTTCTGGAAATACTCTTCATTTTATCCTTCCATTGGAATTTTTTTTACATGTCATGTGATCCTGGGTGTTGGAGATCATGGTCCTGAATTTGAAAGTTGAAGAACAGGAGTCTGCTTGGTTACCCAGGAAGACTTTGAAATAACCAAGTGTTTTATTAACCACAAATAGGCCTTTCCACCTTCTAGTTTCTAGTTTCTGTATGCCATTGAGAAGGATAATAAAATATATCCTTTCCAATTATTAAACTCTATGAGTGACCTATGCATTTATATTATATAAAATGGAATAACAGATACTGGAAACTAAAAATTCTGTTTTACTTTCACAACACAGATTTTCTCTAAAGGAATTTTCCCAAAAGTTGGACTTATACTCAATATTTTTCCCTCCATAGAATCACCAAATTGATTTTTAAATTCTGTAGGTTTCATGGTCTTTTTAATGTTAAATAAAATATTCCAAATATGCCAGCATTAATTTTAAGCAACCACAGCCTATGCTAATAATACTACTGTTCAATTGAAGAGTCTTCTCAAGAAATGTTTGAGACCATTGTCCTTTACATGAAGACAGCTTTATGAGAGCTAAGTCCCTCCTGAATAACAATTTTAGTCTTATCTTGACTTGTTGCCTTCTACTGTGGCTTAATTCAATGAACATCTTTTGTTCATATCAATATAGGGGTCTATAAAGATTGTAAAGTAAGTGGGTGTTCAATTTCTGAGACCAAATATTCTCATTCCTTAATTCCTTACTAATACCACAGGGTCATTATGGTTAGTAGACTAATGTCAATGTCTTCAATTCAAATTGTTTTTTTCCAATGGTTTTTCTTTAGCTCTACCCATTCTTTTCAGAACATCCCTTACTATATTTTACTTCAGAAAGAAAGGAAGATTCTCGACTTTTAATAATCAAATTTTATCATGTAATATCCAAATTACATTTAATAAGAATTGCCCTTACATATAGGATGGTTCATGTGAAGGCAATTTACTTATCTTTTTATGTATCCTGTCTCTTTTCTTCCTGGCTTGACAGCTCCTCCCACGGTTCGAATTGTGCACTCAGGCTTGGCATGCAACATTGAGGAGGAGCGCTACTCTGAGAGGGTCTACACCATAAGGGAAGGAGAAACCCTAGAATTGACCTGCCTGGTCACAGGACATCCACGTCCACAGGTGAGTCCCCAGCTGTGGTATCGGAAAAGCTCTCCTTGACTTTCTAGGAAGTCAAAAAGTATGCGTTTTAGAAGGTTTACTTTCTAAATCCAAAGATTTCAAATGTGTGTGTGGGTGTTTGTGCAACAGAAAACAACAAGGGTGATTTCTGAACAGGAGGAAGGTTGAAATATTCAAAAGATAAGATGAACAAAGAAATTTTGTTTTGTTATTATGAGAAATTTAGAAGATACGTCTTAGGAAGTTGTTAAAAACAGAGGTACAAAAATACATCCCTAAGATAACAATTCATATGGCAATGAGTATATCTTAGAATGTTGAACATGATTTCATGGTGACATTATTTCAGTGAAGGAAGCATTTGTTTTCAAGTATATGGTGCACCAGTTCATGCATACTTTCCTTACTGA
>PVKH010003784.1:7139-24453 GCA_004027955.1 Chaetophractus vellerosus
TAATATTTGTTCTTGTGTGCCTGGCTTGCTTCAATCAATATAAGGTCTTCAAGATTCATACATGTTATCCTGTGTGTTAATACTGCATTCTTTCTTACAGTTGAGTAATATTCCATTGTATTTACATACCACAATTTGTTTATCCATTCATCTGTTGATGGACATTTGGGTTGTTTCCAACTTTTGGCAATAGTGAATAATGCCACTATGAACATTGGTATCCATATATCTGTTCATGTCCCTGCTTTCAATTCTTCTGGGTATATACCCAGCAGTGAGATTGCTGGATCATATGGCAGTTCTTCTTCTTCTTTTTTTGTTTTGTTAACATTTACTTTTTAAAATACTTTATTTTGTACATTTAATAATTGAAAATATAAATAATCAAAAACTAAAAAGTAAACACAGATGAATAAATACATACATTTCTCAATTAAATGTACTGGATACATATAAAAATTTTTTTGAATCAAACAACATATATTTGGTTCATAGTAACACAATCATACAGTATTTGTCCTTTTGTGTCTGGCTTGCTTCACTCAACATAATGTCCTCCAGGTTCATCCATGTTGTCATATGCTTTACGACTTCATTTCTTCTTATGGCTGCATAATATTCCATCATGTGACTAGACCACAGTTTGTTTATCTATTTGTCTGTTGATGGACACCTGGGTTGTTTCCAACTTTTGGCAATTGTAAATAATGTTGGTGTGCACATCGGTGTGCAGATGTCTGTTCGTGTCACTGCTCTCAGTTCTTCTGGGTATTTACCCAGTATGGTATTGCCAGGTCACATGGCAAGTCTATATTCAACTTCTTTAGGAAGTATATGGCAGTTCTATAGTTAGCTTCCTGAGGAACTGCCAAACTATCCTCCACAATGGCTGCACCATTCTACATTCCCACTAGCAGTGGATAAAGGCTCCCATTCCTCCACTTCCTCTCCAACACATGTAGTCCTCTGTTTTTTTAATAGCCGCCGGTCTAATGGGTATAAGATGATATCTCATTGTAGTTTTTTTTTTTTAAGATTTATTTATTTTATTACATATCTCCCCTTCCCCCCCGCTGCGGCGATGCGCCGAGACTGGTCACTGCACAGGTGCAGATTTTCCTCGCTTGTGGGCGGCTTCTGCTTCCATTCACAGCTGGCTTTCAGTTTGCAGGTGGCTGGCTGCGCTCCATTCGTGGGCGACCTGCCCTACCTGTGGCGGCTTTTGCCCTGTCCGTGGCAGTTTTTTGCCCACGGTGGTTCTGGCCGGCCCATGGCGGCTTGCCATTCTCAAGGCGGTCTGCCCGCTAGGAGAGGTCCCCAGGAACCGAACCCGGGGCCTCCCATGTGGTATGCCAGTGCCCTATCCACTGTGCTATCGAGCTGGCCCCTCATTGTAGTTTTGATTTGTATTTCCATAATAGCTAGTGATCTTGAACACCTTTTCATGTGCTTTTTAGCCATTTGTATTTCTTCTTTGGAAAAGTATCTGTTCAAATCACTTGCTTTTTTTCTTTAATTTTTTGAAGTATATCACACATACATAAACATATATAAACAACAATAAATGTATAGTAATAGCTGTGAACTTACAAAACAAACAAACGTAACATCATACAGGGACATCATACCTTACCATACCAACAATACCTTGCATTGTTGTAAAACACTTTTAACTAATGATTAAAGAGCATCCTCAAAATATTACTACCAACCAAAGTATCTTATTATTTATTTATTTTTTTATACATCCCCCCTTCTGTTTGTTCTTGCTGTGTTCATTTTCTTTTGCGTTCCTCTGTGTGTCTGCTTGTCTCCCCCCACTGGGGCGACCTGCTGAGTCAGCTCACCGGCGTGGTGGCCTGCCTGCTCGTGGGGGCTCGCCTTTGCCCACGGGGGCTTGCCCTGCCTGCGGCAGTGTGCCCTGCCTGCTGCAGCTTGCCTTCTTGAGGTGGTTTGCCCACTCAGGGAGGCCCCGGGGACTGAACCTGGGGCCTCCCATGTGATAAACCGGTGCCCTACCAACTGGGCTACAGCTGGCCCCCCAAAGTATCTTATATTTGGTGTATTTTCCCCGCAACCCACCCTATTATTTTTATTATTTTTATATGAACATACATAAACAATATATGTATAGCAAAAGTTGTGAACTTACAAAGCAAACATGCATAACATCATACAGAGGGCCCATACATCAACCCACTACCAACACCTTGCATTGTTGTGAGACATTTGTTACAAATGATGAAAGAATAATGTCAAAATCTTGTTACTAACTATAGTCCTTATCTTACATTTAGTGTATTTTCCCCCAACCGACCCTATTATTATTTTTAAAATATATTTTTTTGGGGCCGGCTCGATAGCCCAGTGGATAGGGCACCGGCATACCACATGGGAGGCCGTGGGTTCGATTCCCGGGGACCTCTCCTAGCGGGCAGACCGCCTTGAGAATGGCAAGCCGCCATGGGTGGGCCAGAGCTGCCGTGGGCAGGGCAAGAAGCTGCCACGGACAGGGCAAGAGCCGCCATGGGCAGGGCAGGTCGCCCACGAATGGAGCGCAGCCAGCCACCTGTGAACTGAAAGCCAGCCGTGAACGGACGCAGAGACCGCCCACAAGCGGGGAAAGCCGCGCCTGTGCAGTGACCACTCTTGGCGCGTTGCCACAGCGAGGGGAAGGGGAGATATGTAATAAAATAAATAAATCTAAAAAAAAAATAAAATATATTTTTATGACAGAAGTTGTAAACTTACAAAATAATCATGCACATGTGCAGGATTCTCAGGCTGCACCCCTCCGTCAACACACTACACTGTGGTGGAACATATGGCAGTTCTATAGTTAGCTTCCTGAGGAACTGCCGAACTTTTCTCCACAATGGCTGCACCATTCTACAGATTATGAGATAATATCACCAAACTATTACCAGGTCCATAGTGTACATTTGGCACACATTTCCATACTCCACCATTATCAACGCACTACATCTTTGGCTTAGATGCATGAATATTAGATTATTACTCTTAACCATAGTCCATAGGTCACTCCAGTTGTTTTTTCCCATGCTTCTCCACATACACACCACCCTGCATTAGTGATGTACATCTGCTCTAGCTCACAAATGACACTCTTGCATCTGTACCATCAACCACAATTCTCACCCACCTCTGGGTTTACTGTGTTATTCAGTCCCTAGATTATTCTTTAGCTTTCTTTCGATTGGCATTTACATCCCTAGACTACGCTTTTCAGCCACATTCCCATATATAAACCAGCTGTTACTCACTAAAATGTTTTTCCATCAACTCTATACATTTCCACACTTTTATAATAAAGTTAATTAAAATTCTACATACATTAAACATCAGTAGTCCAATTCAGTCCTCTTATCTCCTTTAAGACTCCACCACCTACCACCAGGTCTTGAAGATATTTTCCTATATTTTCTTCTAGAAGCTTTATGTTTCTTGCTTTTATATTTAGGTTTTTGATCCATTTTGAGTTAATTTTTGCATAAGGTGTGAGATAGAGGTCTTCTTTCTTTTGGCTATGGATATCCAGTTCTCTCAACACCATTTGTTGAATGGACTGTTCTACCCGAGCTGGGTGTGTTTGACAGACTTGTCAAACATCTCCTGACCATAGATGTGAGGGTCGTTTCTTAGCCATCAATTTGGTACCATTGGTCTATGTGTCTGCCTTTAGGCCAGTACCATACTGTTTTTTTTTTTTTTTTACCACCGTAGAAGGGTAATATGATTTAAAGTCTGGAAATGAGAGTCCTCCAACTTCATTTTTCCTTTGTAAGATGTTTCTGGCTATTCAGGACACTTACCCTTCCAAATAAATTTGATAATCATGTATTTCATTTATTTAAAAAATGCTGGTGGAATCTTTATTAGAATTGCATTGAATCTGTATATCAATTTGAGTAGAATTGACATCATAATGATATTTAGTCTTTCAATCCATGAGCATTGAATATTTTTCCAATTATTTACATCTTTTAAAATTTATTTTAACAATGACTTGTATTTTTCTGAATACAAGTGCTTTATGCCATTGGTTAAGTTTATTCCTAAATACTTGGGTTTTATCGGTCATATTTTACTTTCACCACTCTTTTGACACTTTCAGTTACTTTTACTGATAAAAATCTTCATTTCTAGACTCTCTTCCAAGCCTCTCTCTCCTGTCTTTTCTTTTCAGGCTGTAGCATACCATTTAGTATTTCCTGCAAAGCTGGTCTCTTGGTTACAAACTCTCTCAGTTTCTGTTTATCTGTGAATATTCTAAACTTGCTCTCATTTTTGAAAGACGATCTTGCTGGATATAAGATTCTTGGCTGGAAGTTTTTCTCTTGCAATATCTTAAATATATCATACCACTGTCTTCTTGCTTCACATCCCTCCTCCCCTGTCTGGGGCAGGGATGGAGTTGCAGGTCTGGGCAGCAATCTATGCCATACGGGTCCAAAATGACTGCAGTTACCCTGGTAGACTATTGAGTCTGTGCCAGCTGAATGTACCTGCAGTTACCCGGAAAGGCTGTTGCAAGGCCTGCCAGCTTCCTCCTTGCTAGAGGTGGGTCTGACGCCTAGGCTAGAGCTGCAGTCCAATCTGGGTGAAAGAAGCTGGGAGCAGAGTTAAAATGGTGTCTACCGGCCTCTTTCTGACCCAGACAGGTTCAAATTTTAACTGCTTTTAGAATTATACTTTAGCCCGCTGAATTTACTAATCAGTAGCTGAAGTTGGTGCTTAATCGTCTCTTCCTCCCTCATTTTTGGGAAGTGGAGTGTCCAATTCCAGCAGCAGAATAGCTCCTGAGGCCAGTGGAGGATGGAGTGCTCTACTTATGAATCTTCTCTACAAATGGGCAGTTTCCTCCTTCCATTCTTTCAAGGATGTTGCAGGATGCTCTTCTGGCCTCCTGGAGCCTCCAAACAGGTGCTTTAGGTAGCTCTGGGTGATTTCTAACTGCATTGTACACGAGCTCACTCTAGGAGCTCATCACTCTGCCACCATCTTCCTGGTTGTCCCCACTTGCTCATTTTTAAAATACTTGTTTGTCTTATTATTTTTGAGGTGTAGGATTTCTTTATATATGCTGGATATTAGGTCCCTATCAGATATATGGTTACCAAATATTTTCTCCCATTGAGTAGGCTGCCTTTTCACTTTCTTGACAAAGTCCTTTGAGATGCAAACGTTTGTAATTTTGAGGAGGTCATATTTACCTATTTTTTCTTCTGTCACTCAAACTTTGGATGTAAAGTTCATGAAACCATTTCCTAATACATGACCCTGTAGATGCTTCCCTACATTATCTTCTAATATCTTTATGGTCTTGGCTCTTATATTTAGATCTTTGATCAATCTTGAGTTAATTTTTGTATAAGGTGTGAGATGGTGTTCCTCTCTCATTCATTTGGATATGAATATCCAGTTCTCCAAGCACCATTTGTTGAAGAGGCCATTCTCTCCCAGTTGAATGGGCTTGTTGGCCTTGTCGAATAGTAGCTGACTGTATACATGAAGATATATATCAGAACTCTCAATTCAGTTCCAATGGTCAGTATGTGTATCCTTCTGCCAACACCATGCAGTTTTTGTTTTGTTTTAATATATTTTTATTGAAGTATATCATTCATACATGGACATGCATAAACACTAAGTGTATAGCAAAGGTTGTGAACTTACAAAATAAACATGCATAACATCTTACGGGGTACCATACATCACTCATCCACCAACACCTTGCATTGTAGTGAAAGATTTGTTACAAACTATGCAAGAGCATTGTCAAAATATTACTACTAACTGTAGTCCCTATCTTACATTTCATGTATTTTTCACCCAACTCACTTTATTTTTTAAAAATATTTTTTTATTATAGAGGTTGTGAATGTACAAAACAATCATGCACATTTGTAGAATTCCCATACAACACCCTTTCACCAACACACCACACCTGGTGGAATATTTGTTACAGATTGTGAGATAACATTACCAGACTATTACCACCAACCATGGTCCATAGCATAGATTTGGCACACTTTTTCCATATCCCCCCATTATCAACACAGTACATCTTTGGCATTTGCAGGAATCCTTCCTGCAAAGTCTTGTGGGGTTCTGTCCAGCAGAGCCCATGATGGCACGGAGAATTACTCTGAACACTGAGGTTGAGAGAGGCAATGGGGAGAACAGTAAAGGAGCTATTCTCCTTTGCTGACTCCCATCATGGTTTTTATTCTCTTTTTCACAAAGCCCAAGGTCAGTGTGTATGTGCAGAGGCTCAGAAAGTTCTGGGCTGGGCAGGAGATAATGGAGAGGCAGAAAGTCTTAACTAAGTAACAGAGCAAAGTAAGAACATTCCTACTGTTTTCAGCAGGAACTGATAGCAGTATTCCCCCTCCCCCCAAAGCAGTTTTCTGCTTGTGCAGTAAAGCAGACCTTAAACTGTTTCAAAGATTTTTAAAAATTTTTTATTTTTTTACTTTATTTTGTACCTATAATAATTGAAAATATAAACAATTAAAAACTAAAAAGTAATACAGATGAATAATATATACATTTTCTAAGGTGTTTTAACCAAAGCATTCCCACCTCTCCCCCTTTTTTGGTTAAAAAAGAAGAAAAGGAAGGGGGAAATATATCCTGACACAGTCCTTTCTTTCAGCTGTCCCTTTCCCAGTGGTTCAAGGTAAGAAATGGGGAACAAATTTTGGCTGTAGTGAGTGGGCAGTTGTTGTAATGCCACGTTGCTGTTTGCTACCTCGGTCCTGATCTGAGCTGGGCATGGGAATCAAAATAGCCATGGGGGCAGGAGACCTCTCTCAGAAGGGGTGTAGGTGCCCTACATCTGTTGGCTCCCAAGTTCTCTCCTGATGGCCCCTCTGAGACTGTGCCTGTCTTAGGTTGTTCCTTCCCTGGGGATTCTTACCCATCACTGGCTAACCAGGTATCCTCCAGGGCCAAGAAGTGCAAGTGAGGGAGTGCCAACACCCCCTGAGAAGGTTTGTTTTATCTCTGTGACAGCCTATGCACGCCTGGCCTCCATGCCCAGCACCTGCCTTGGGACTCCCCTGCCTGCTGGCAGGGCCCCAGCTCTGGTCATAAGGCAATCCCATGTATGGGACAAGTACAATACACCCCCAGGTCATGGTAGGCACAACAGGATAGGGGGATTCTAGAAAAAGCTGTGTGCAGGAAAGAAAAAGGTCACAGAGCCAGGCAAATAGGTAGGTAGGTGAGAAGGAAGGAAAGGAGACCTTGGGGTAAAGCTGGGGGACATAAGGCTTTGAAGTTTTCTCTATGAAAGAATGTTTTTTCACAAGCATGATTCAACCAAGGCAATGAATTTCCATTCAACGTGATGAGCTCAAGAGAGGGCCTGATAGATTAACCTAAGGTTTGATAATAAAACAAGAAGCAGAATTATTCCAAAAAGAGATATTACCCAGATTCTTATGTTTAGGCCATGAAACCAATTAGACAGATCTAACCATTATGGATTATCATTGAGTGTTTGAAACACATTTTATTGTGTAAGAATTTGTATTTAAGATAATTGATGTTCTAGGCATTGTTGGAGAGCAAGCACTTCTTCCTGTAGATGGGAGGAAAAAGCCCCTTGTAAGTGGGTTTTTACTTGCTCCAAGGAAAGCTGGGTACTGTTCCAAGGTAAAGAAGTAACACAAATTTTACATGTTCCCAATCATAATGCAAAATCTTGTCTGGTAAGCAGAGCCTGTTGTTTTTCACCTATCCAAAGAATAGATGCTTCTAACACATCAAGTCTGGTAAGAATATTGTTATTGATATGAGTTTGTGTTAAAAGTTTGTCAGTGACATTGGTCATAATTTGATTAACAACATGAGCAATTTGGACAAGTTCTGTTAAGGTGACTGCCACAGTGGTGGCAGTGGCCACTATGATAATAGCTGAAATAATGAAAGTAGTAAGTGTACCAATGAATCTTTTAGCTCTAATAAATGAAAGGGCTTTATTGAATTGTTCTATCCCAGAGGAGCTTTCCCAGGGACGAGATAAATGAACTGGGAGCTATGCTACCACAGCCAATATGCAAGAAACTTATTTTCAGGGGATAGTGGCACCCCAGTGTGAGAAAGCACCTTGGTAGCCTTTTGGTCCAATTGTTTAAGATTTCCCCAAGTTACTCCCTGAGTTTGGATAGTATTATGGCATGGTTGTGTCTGGGAGTTCGTTTGCTCCTCCATTGTCATCTTCTCCATCTGTGGTATTGGTTGAATGGGTGATCTTTTCAGCTTATGGTATAGCTTCATGTTCTTTGCTGGCAGCCACTGGAGGCTGTTGGAGTAAGAACACACGCATACCCTCACCCCCATGTTATAAGGTCACAGGTCCCTTCCAAGATCCATTTCTTAACATTTCCTTGTACAGAATATTAACTCATATTTGATGACTGTCCCAGCAAGGGGAGAAATGTTTTTCAGCTGCTGAGAAGCCATCTTTATCACAATTAAAAAAAATTAAAGTATATAGTGCTAGGGCTATTGTATTTCTAGGTGAGGTATCCATACTCCCCCCCTTTTTTGTTTTTAGATGACATGGCATATCCTAAATATTTTTAAGGCTGAGTTAATTGGATTTTATTAGGAGCTATTTGGAGACCAGCTTGTGTAAGAGAATTTTGGAGATGTTTATAGAGTTATGTTAAAAGTGTTTTTGAGGGGGATATATAAGGATATTATCTATGTAATAATAAATACATGCTTGTGGAAGGTAGAATGAGTAGGGTGTAAAGCCTGAAAGACATAATATTGACACATGGTGGGGCTATTGAGCATTTCTTGTAGTAGGATTTTCCACTAATATCTAGTTAGTGAAGTTTTGTTAATAATTGAAAGAATACAAAATAAGAGAAGGAGTGTTTATAAACAGGTTCAACTGCTATATCCCAATATTTTATGATATGTATACATACATTTACATGTTTACTAAACCGAGGGACACATTGATATACCTGGCCCACTTCTGGCTAGAATCCCAGATGGATACAAGATAAATGTTAATATGCATATCTAATTTAATAAGTCTATACTGACAATTAGAGTGAGAAACAAGAATAACATAATTAATCAAAAGATTAAATCAATATTGAACAGAGTTACAGAATAACAGATAAATAGAGCAGTTTTATATGCAAACTCACCAACATCTAATTTTCAGCTGGGAAGTTTTGAATTAGCAGCTGATAGTAGAGTTTTGATTGAAAACACTTGTGCAGAGCACCTTCTCCTAGGGTGGGATTTTAACTGGTTTGACTAGGGACTAACTCTTTTACTATGTTCATGATTAATGCACTTGATACTATAGATGCCAGCTTGCAAGCATTGTGTTAATTCCTGAGGAAGTGGCCAACTTCCTCAGGAAGGAACACAACACTCCCTGGGCAGTACATTCCAAGGTTTATGCATCAGTCCCTGAGAAAGTGGCCAGCTTTCTGGCATGCACTTTATCTGTAATTATTTGTTACAAAATATCCCTGTTGTGCCCACAATTTTAGTTTTCATTATTTTTCCTGAAATATGAAAAGTGCTGATGAACAAGGCATTGGTTTGCTGATCAAAAAAGTTTTTTGCAACAAACTAATAATATTTGGGACTACTGCATACAGTAGTGTTATTACTTTGATTTATGATGAGGTTGTTTTTGTGACACATATTACTTTTTTTCTAAATAATTAAAACTATGATTAACAACATTATACTTTTATTTAATATTATGTTGAAACATTATTAAATTTCCAGGAATTTTATACAATCTTTAAGTATTCATATGAACCTTCTACTTGTACAACTTTAATTAACAGTCGGTTAAAGAATCTTTTGTAGTTTTATACAAATTTTAAACATTTTCCATTCAAAATATCACATATTAAATAAACTCAACTATTTTATTACTTAGTTTTTTTCAAGGTGAAAGAACAAATCTTTTGCACTAATTTGAAATAAAAAGCTACTTTTCAGGATTTGATTTTGAGAAAGCAGGTTTGAATATTATGTTTCTTTAAGAGTGGTAAGACTAGTTTCTCCAAGGAAATGATAAGGTTAAAGTACAAGAAGCTATTTTGATAAAACAGACTTTATTTTTTGTATACTGATTATTCAGGAGAAAAACTCTTTGTAAACTTTTACTAAAACAGACTAATGACTTGAGAAACTTTAAGAATGAAAAATTTTAACTTTGCATCAGCATATTATTTGATACTAAAGCTTTTAAATCTTTATAGATAGACCCATCAAATATTACTTAACTTTGGCCACAGAAATTCCTTTTCCATGCACCTTCTGCACTTTCTGTTAGAAAAACTTGTTAGAAAAATGATTTAACCAGGTTATAACTATTTTTATAATTTTAAATTAGTATCCATATTTATTTATTAATATAAGAACTTATTTAAATTTTTGGCCATTTGAATAGAGCTCTTTTAATAATTTTCATTTATCAATTTAATATTACCATCCAGAGGTATCAAAACATACATTGACACTGAACAAACAGACAAACACAAAAAGAGTTACAGCACACCAACAGAAATGTAAAGCTTACTAATTTGACACATAATTTTTACTCTTTGTTATTATTATCAATTCAGTCTCTGTTTGATAATGACTTCTTGGAAATTCTGCACCAATTTTATTAATTTGGCCATACAGGCTCACTTAGAATCAGCATGGAAACAAAACAGAGAACACCAATGCTGCTAAGTTTTCCTACTATTCCAGTGGTTTAATTCTATTAGCCCCCATCAGCCCACAGCCTTATCATCATGTAGGCAGTAGGAGGTTTGTACAGTTGCTGTTGGAATGTTTTCCTTATCTTAGTTAAGTCTTTGGCAGAATGTTTTCTTACAAGCATGATTTCACTGACAAAGGCTTTATTCAGCACTTCTGCCTGTTGAGTGCACCCTTCTTGATATTCTACTTGCCAAACACTAAATTGATAATAGTCTTTACAAGAGTTTTCCAATCCCAGGGGCACATTGGATAGCCATTAGCAATGGAGTCCAAAATCCCCTTAGTGAAGGAATTAGATTAAAAAATGCTTTTACATAGCTCTTTAAAGACTGCATAAGGAAGTGAGTCTTGCTGTGGCTGCCCATTTTGGAGAATTACAGGGAAAGCATGATATTCTCCTAGCTCTATGGCTTCTTTTAAGCACTTTTCCATAGCTGGCTGAGGTCCTTGATTCTCAAAAAGGCCCAGGGAGGTGGACGTAGAAAAGGTGTTTTTTCCTTTTCAGGGGATACAGGGTCTTTAACTGGGAGTTTCTCTGAAGGAACCGTGGGACAAGACATATATAGTAGACACAAGGTTGATTTCACTATGCTCCAGGCTTTTAGGGTAGAAATGGGAAATTTTTCTCCTTGCTCAAATTTTGTTTTTAAATTTTTCCTACCTGCTCCCATAATTCCAAATCTAAAGTTCCTTTTTTTGGAAACTAAGGACAATACTTTTGAATTGCTTGTAATAGGGAGTGCAATTGACCTTTTTGGGTTGTGCAGTCAGCTGCTTCTAAGAGTTGTTGTATTGTTTTTACAAAAGTATCCTGTTTGGAAATTCTCGGTTCCATGAAGATTTAGAAGCCCCTCGCCATACTAGACACATTGGCAACTATCCCCAGTGGGTGTTGCTCTTCCTTTACCTTGGGAAGATTAGTTTCAGTTTTGGTCTGGATGAGTACAGCCACTCCTTAACGTGCTGACTGGTGCCATTGATCCGAATCCCGTCGGGGTCACCACTTGCAGGAATCCGTTCTGCAAAGTCTTGCAGGGATCTGTCCAGCAGAACCCACGACAGCACAAAAAATTACTCTGAACACTGAGACTGAGAGAGGCAAGGGGGGGAACAGCTGAAGGAACTATTCTCCTTTGCTGATTCCCATTATGGTTTTTATTCTCTTTTTCACAAAGCACAAGGTCAGTGTATACGTGCAGGGATTCAGAAAGTTCCAGGCTGTGCAGGAGATAAAGGAGAGGCAGAAATTCTTAACTAAGTAAAAGAGCAAAGTAAGAATGTTCCTACTGTTTTCAGCAGGAACTGATCGCAGTGGTTTTTTCCCCCCAAAGCCATTTTCTGCTTGTGCAGTAAAGCAGGACCTAAACTGTTTCAAAGATGTTTTAACCAAAGCATTCCCACAGGCATTGATGCAAGAATATTATATTACTGCTGCTAACCACAGTCCATAGGTCACAGCAATTACATTTTTCCTATGCTTCTCCACATTCCCACCACCCTGCAAGAGTGATGTACATCTGCTCTAGCTCACAGAACAACTTTCTTGTATCTGTACCATCAACCACAATTCTCATCCACCTCTGGGTTTGCCATGTTATTCAGTCCCTAGATCATTCTTTAGCTTTCTTTCAATTGACATTTACTTCCCCAGGCTACCCTTTTCAGCCACAATCCCATTTATAAACCAGCTATTACTCACTATAATGTGTTACCATCAACTCTATCCATTTCCACACTTTTACAGTCAAGTTAATTAAAACTTCCACATACATTAAGCATCAGTAGTTCTTCTCAACCCTCCTTTTATCTTCTAATAGCCTATACTCTAGGTTTTAACTCCATGTGTTTATTCTTTGTATTTAGAAAAATATGGAATGCTTCATGAATTTGCATATCATCCTTGTGAAGGGGCCATGCTAATCTTCTCTGTATTGTTCAGATTTTAGTATATGTGCTGCCAAAGTGAGAACTACTATACAGTTTTGACCACTGTAGCTTTGTATTATGTTTTAAAGTCAGGTAGTGTGATTCCCCTACTTTCATTTTTCTTTTTTAATATGCCTTTGGCTATTCAGGGCCCCTTGCCCTTCCAAATAAGTTTCATAGTTAGCTTTTCCAATTCAGTAAAAAATACTGTGGTAATATTTATTAGGATTAAATCTGTAAATCAGTTTGGGTAGGATAGAAACCTTAATGATGTTTAGTCTTCCTATCCATGAACAGGGAATATTCTTCCATTTATTTAGGTCTTCTTTGATTTCCTTCAAGAGTTTTGTGTAGTTTTCTGTGTACAAGTGATTTACATGTTTAGTTAAATTTATTCCTAGGTATTTGATTCTTTTAGTTGCTATTGTAAATGGGATTTTTTCTTGATTTCCTGCTCAGATTGCTCATTATTGGTAGACAGAAATGCTACTGATTTTTGTTGGTGTCTAGGCATCTGTTTATCTTGATGGTTTATTCAGTTGGTTAGCTTCTCTTTATACTCAAGGGTTTTATTTTGTTGTTGTTTTTACATTTGTGGTAAGGTTTTACTTTGACATTTTGTTCCTCTTATTCTATTTCCTTGTTGTTGTCTGTGTTCCCTTGAAAGAAATTCGGACCAGAGAAAAGGAAAGAGATAAGAAGAGAAAAAGAAAAATAGTAATAATTTTTAAAAAAGGTAGCACAGAAGCCATATAAGACCTAGGAAAATAATTAACACAAGTAAAAAAATCATAAGAAGTATAGAGAAATAAAAATAAAAATGTGGAATAGAAAAATGAAATGAGAAACAAAACAGAGAAAAATATATAGAAGGAATTAAAAGGCTGGAATGATGAGAAGAGAGGAAAAGAAAAAAGAAATGAAAAAAAGAAAAAGTGAAAAAATAAGGAAAGAAAACAGAGAAAAAATGAGTGAGAGAGAGAAATAAAAACCAAAAAATTGAAGACCAAACAAAGAGGTGGAATGAAGGAAAAACAACAGAAAACAGAAGACATAGAAATAAAGGAAAGAAAAGAAATGATGTAGGTAAAAAAATCAGTAAAAGAAAGAAAAGGGGGGAAACAAAGAAAGGGGAAACACAACAAAGAAGAAACCAAACAGCAGCAACAAAAGCAAAAACAAAAACAAAAACAAAAACAAAACAAGAACAATAAAAAACAACCAAGGAAAAACAGCCTTCCCTCTTAGGCCCCTAAGGAGCTTCTCAGGCTGCTTGCGTTCATCAATCAATCGCCCTGTAGCCTGCCTTCTGCAGGTGATATACTGAATTTTTAAAATAAAAATAAAAAAAATAAGAAAGGAAACTTAAAAAAAAAAACAAAAACAAAACCAGATCCAAGAAAGCCTAAAACAAAAGAATGTCTATATGCTCCCTGTCATAAGGTATCAGCTGGATGCCTGATAACCAGGTAGATCACTCTCTTGATTGAGCCAGGAATTGAATCAGGGGCTTCATATATACAAGGCAGGAATTCCTCCACTGAGCAAAATTGTTTCCTTAGGTTAATTAGTCTTCAGAGAGCTATTCACCCCCTTTCCCCCAGGCATTTTCAGTCTTCTACAACTTGCTAGAGTCCTGCTGATTAGGTGCCTGTGCCCACCCCCTCTCTAATCTAATTGTGTTCTCTCCCCAGGCCCCTGGGCATGACAGCTTGCCTGAGCAGATCCCCCTCTTCCTCCCAGAGAACACCCCCCTCCCAGTCCCTTGGCAGCAGCGAGCCAGGGGCACTGAGGCTACTTGCCCTGAAGGCAGGGTATATTTGCCATTTCCAGGCACAGGGGCGAGTAACTCATGGTTTTCCTTTGGTTTCTTTATCATTCCAATACCCTTCTAGATGACTCAGAGCACCTTCCTTTAGATAGGTCCCTGCTTTCTTTCTGCTTTTTATTGTGAGAGGGTCAGTCTCTGCCTACCTACTTCATTGCCATTTTCCCCAGAAGTTCTTACATCTGTAAGTTTGTGTTTTTAGACAAAACCCCTTGATCCCCCGAGACTATGTTAGTTTCCTAGCTGCTAAACAAATACCATACAGTGGAGTGGCTTACCAACAGGAATATATTGGCTCATGGTTTTGAGGCTAGGAGATGTCAGCAAGGCAAAACTTTCTCCCTGAAGACTGTGGCATTGTGAGGCTGGCTGCCAGCGATCCTTGGGGCCTTCGTCTTTCCATCAAATGGCAATACATGTGGTGGTGTCTTCTTTTTTTCTGGGTTCTTTTGACTTCCAGCTTCCTTCCCTGTTGTTATGGCCTCTCTATAAGGACTCCAGTAATGGGATTAAGACCCAGCCTGATTCTGTTGGTCACAACTTAACTGAAAATAACATTTTCAAATGTCCTATTTACAATAGATTCATACCCACAGGATTGGCTTAATATTAAGAACATGCTTTTCTAGGGTACATGACAGAGCCACCACAGAGCCCCAGTTTTCTCATCTGTTTAATGGACCACAAAACTTGTTCTACCTCCCTCCTATTCAAATAGCAAAAGTGATGGAACCTGGAAAACAATCGTGTGTGAAAGCTGCTGTTCCATGATGGGTCTGAAGAAAGAATATTAGAATTAG
Source organism: Chaetophractus vellerosus (assembly GCA_004027955.1). Taxonomy (NCBI): domain Eukaryota; kingdom Metazoa; phylum Chordata; class Mammalia; order Cingulata; family Chlamyphoridae; genus Chaetophractus; species Chaetophractus vellerosus. Next base: position 22,479 of record PVKH010003784.1, read on the forward strand.
AAAAGGGAAGGCATTTTCAGAGACAAACCTTTAGGGAAGAAGCCTCTGGAAGGCATATATTCCTGCCTAACTGTAGTCTGTAACCCTCTTGCTCATTTTAAAGCTTTCTCCAACTGGAGTTGGGTGGGCAAAGGGTAGGGGTGTGGAGACAGAGGCTTCCTGTGGTGAGTGGTCAAAGTGAGAATGTCCTTACCACTTTCCTACCTGCTCTCCTTGTGGGCTCTTTGTGGACAGAGTAGAGAGAAGTCACAGTTGGATACCTTGGGCCTTCTTGCCTTGAATGAGTGAAAATAGTCTCTGTCTCCAAATAATTAAACAACTGATAGAAATTCCCTGCTTAATTCACACTTTGCATATCCATAATCTCAGCACTACATTTTCTGTATACTTTAACCCTGGGAAAAAATTGTTGAACATTTAAATGCTGCCTCACATAATCTTACTAAAGCACACTCTTGCCTATAAATATTCCTGCCACTGCCAAAACATTTGCAAACTTTCCCCAAAGGTGAAATATGTGTAATGTACTTTGTCTTCTGGGTATAAATGTTATCCAATACATTTTGGTTAATATGAATACACTAATTATTCCTGTAACCTTTTTAGAAGGGTCATCTTCATAATGTGAGTTTTAAAAAAATGTAATTATAATAATTGGATACTAAATCTAATTTAACTTTGCTTTATCTTTAATGGGAATTTTTCTAAAGAGACAGAATGACAATTGACTTTTTGATAATGACTTTTCTTTCTGCAGTGTGATCAAGTTGGTGGAAACTAAAACCAGGTAGTCTGTGTCTGCCAGTGCCCCCATTGCTGGGAAGAGCAAGCCCAGTCCTTCCTCTTCTCCTTAAGACTCAGTACTTAAGCAGTGAATATGGTGAATATGGATTTCAGTAATTGAAGAGGGTGGAAGAAGGGACTAGGGGAACCTTCTCTATTCCAATAGATGAAGATGCCCCCTTCCCCCCATAGGAAGTAGCCCTCTGCTCCCCTGGATACATTTGTGGTCCATGGTGGACAAGTGGCTCACACCTGATTGAGCAGAGTCCTCAGCTGGTTTTTCTGGATTTGGATCTGGAGGAGAAGTCCCTCCATCTGCTTTGGGGCTCATGGTGCTGGAAGGAGCTGTGGGTGATTTTTGAGCCAATTTTTTCTTCAAGCTTTATCTCAAATAATAAAAAAAAAATAACAGAAAAATGCAGCTCAACAAGTTATGGAAGCATTGCTCCTAAAAACTTCTGTCCAAACACTTTCATCTCCTCTAATTCCAACAACTGTTCCTATAGGTTCAGAAAGATACAGAGATGAACACAGTTAAATGACAGAGTCAAGGTCTCCTTATTAGTGAAAAAAACAAAGAAGAGAAAAAAATGATTATTCATATTCATATCTCATAAAATCAAACCCCATATTCTTTTGACCTTTAGCATTAATATAGTATCAGCTTTGCTTTTGCAAAAACATTACAAAAACATTGCAATGTTAACTATTGTCTTTACATTACATTGGCTATATTTTCCCCTGTATCACCACATTCTTAACACCTTGTAATCAAAGAATATTCCTGTTTTTATATTATTAACCACAATCCTCATCTACTGCCAAAAATCATTGTTTTACATTCCCTATATTATCCTCCAGATGTCCTCCAACTAACATTAATCTCCCTAGACTACTCATTTCAGCCACAACCACATCCATAAATCAACAATGTTTGTTACACTCATTATAATATTTCACCACCAAGTCCATCCATTACCACATATTTATTTATTTATTTTTTTTAATTATTTATTTATTTTTTATATATCTATGTACATTTTTAGGATTCATTGATTACACACATGTTACACAGAGATTCCAGGAGTACCCATATGCCATCCCCCACCCCTCCCACAACCCCCAACATGCACATCCCTAAGTGTGGCATAACGCCTCTGTTAGTTACACACGTTTTGGGGCTTTGCCATCA
>PVKH010003785.1:0-24306 GCA_004027955.1 Chaetophractus vellerosus
TGATGAACAAATTTCTAGTGAAAGTGAGGTAGTTTTGTAACAAAAGCCTAAATAAAACCCATTGATTGTGGAACCAAGCAAGAGGTGTAAGGATACCATTAGAGGAACCTGGTAAAACTGAAGGAAAGCTGCTATAGGAAAAGTGAAATATGGCAACCTGTGTTTTGCAGTTTCTCCACATTTGGTAAAATTTGCCGCATGTAATCAGAAAGTTAGAAAGTATAACTAATGAACTATGGGACTTAGCTAAAGAGAGCTTCAAGGAAAGGTTCGAAAATGTATGCTTGTTGCTTTTAGATATTCATGTTAAAGACCTACAAGGAAATGGTGAGCTAAAGGATTGACCAGTTTCCAAGCTGCATTAAGAAGGAATGTGAAGAGCTGGTGAATTACAGAACTTGATGGTTTGGAAAATAAAGTGATTCTGATCTACAGCCTCTCAAACCAGTGAGAGATTCTCATATTTATATATTGTTTCAGGATAAATACCAAATCAAGGATATTTGGGACCCTTTATTAAGAGCTCTGAAAGGATTAAATCAGTGCCTAATAGACCATCTCAGAGGGACAAAAGGACTCCTAGTAATCTTATTAGTGTTATCCCACAACAGCCAGGTATGTCAAAATTACCATGTCTCAAAAATAATTGTGGGTGAGGCTTTTGGGGCATGTAGTGACTGAAATTGGATACATAGAAAACTCATAGGGTTTGGGGGATTGTTGGACTTACAAAGAGTACCACAAGCTTGGTCTAAAGGAGTTTGGCACTGTTTGATATGTAAAAACGCTTCTTGGGCCCTCAGCTTTTCCAGGATCTCTGGTACCTTAGCTACAGGATATGAAGACTGAAAAGATATAATTTTCTGAAGACTTGTTCACTCACATGTCTGGTGGCAGATACTGATGGGGATGTTAGCTGGATCATTAGCTGTAATACTTACACATGTCCTTCCCACGTGGACTTGGCTTCCTTACAATATGGTGATTGAATTCCAACAATAAGCATACTAAGAGAGAAGTGGATCCTCTTTGTGACTTACTCGTTAAAGTCACACAGCAACACTTACACAGTGCTCAGAAAAATTGCAAGCCCCCACAAGTTCAAGGGGGGGAGAAATAGACCCAACTTGCCATAAGAAGTGGCAAGATTTTGGAAGAATACTAAGACAAGAAATATTGTTGAGGCCATCTTAAAATGTATAATCTGCTATGTATGTTCAGTGTTTGGGTGGTAGATAATTTTTTATCTTCTAGATCTCCAGATCAAGGGGCCTTATATCTAAACCTGTTGAAGATTAAAAGAGTTTAGACTTTGTGAGACTGAGACCATGATTGGATGATATTTAGTGGGGCAGAGAAGGAGTCATAGACTATAGGTGAGCAAATTTTTCATATTAAAGTTTCTAGAATAAATGTAACTATGAGTGAAGACTGTGCTAGATTACACTAAGTCTCCAATTACTTAGCCATCCCTGTATCCCTATATCCATACACTCCACCATGTAAGTTTTCAATACTTTCCCATGTTAAATGTTTAGAGATTGATACAATTCCTCTAACTTGGGTTTGGTCATGAGTCATGTCTTAACCACTGTGGTGGCTTGAAGCTGTATGTACCGAAGGAAAAAAACATGTTCTTATATTATATCCATTCCTGTGGGTATAAACCTATTGTAAGTAGGACCTTGTAAGGAGGCTATTTCAGTTAAGATATGACCCCTACAATCAGGATGGATCTCATTCCTATTACTAGAGTCTGTCATAAGAGAATGAAATTCAGACAAAGAGAGAAAACCACAGGAAGCAAGAAGCCAAAATAAACCCAGAAGAGAAGGAAGAGACCAGGAGTTACTGCCGTGTGCCTTGTGTGTGACAGAGGAGCCAAGGATCACCAGCAGCTCTCTTTGGGAAGAAGGCATTGCCTTGATGATAACTTGACTTGGACATTTTTCCAGCCTCAAAACTGTAAGCTAATAAATTTCCATTTTTGAAGCAGCCTAAGAATCTAAAACACTCCATTTTTAGCAGGCAATGATGCAAATAGATGCTCTAATACAACAGTACCTTGTCTTACTATTGCCCACTGCCAACACCATGAGAAGGACATACGCAGACTAGCCTGCTAGAATATGACAGGCGTGTAGCAGATGCAAGCTGACCCACTCATTCCAGCTGAGGCCCTTCCAGATCATCTAAGAGCTTGCTAACCCCCAGACGTGGAAGTAGGCCCCACCAAGATCAGCAGAGCTACCTAGCCAACCATCCCAGAAGTGTGAACAATAAAGACTTATTGTTATGAGTCAGTAAGGCTCTGTTCTATTTGGTTTGAGTATTTTGTGGCAAAATAAAACTGATGCACACATCAGATACCAAATAACTCTGTTAAAAGGACAAAATGAATTCTACTTTAAGGTTATATAGTACCACACTGTCACATCAAGAAGGTACATTAGGGGTTAATTAACATTAGAGTTGACCAAATTCTGCACATGCACTATATTTATTTGGCACACCTTTAAAAGGCAGCAGGAACTTACTTCTCAGGGGAAATTGGTGTACACAGATCATGCTCACATTCTATTGTACTGCAGAGAAAAGGCAAGTATTTGTATGAGACTGTCATTTGCACTTTTAAGCAGAGCCACCAAACAAATTATCTGTAGAATGGAATTAAGGTCAACCAGAAAACCAATGACTTTCACACATCTGTCTATGGAATCAAATATATATCCTTAACATTTTACTGCAGGAAATTTTCTTTTTAAATTAGGAAACCAATGAAGCACTTTGAAATGAAAGAGCCTGTGTAAATGAAAATAATTATGAATTTACTGGTCACAAATATACATTAATTTTTGATGCATCTTTGGCTATCAGTCTATAAAACTATAGATGCCTATGTTAGCTCATAATAATGCATGCTATTTTTCCTCATAACTTAAATATATCACAGAAGCTGAATGAATGGTTTTACAGTATCCAGAAAATATGAATGGGGAGAAAGGAATCACTTTGAGGATGTTGGTTCTCATATACATATACATATACATATTGGAATAATTATAAAACAATTCTATTTTAGGCAGACAAACTAGTCCTAGTTTGAAAAGCATTCATCCATGTTTAAGAACAATTGATTAAATTAGGCACCAAGTAATAACCTAAGGGCTACTGTTTTAAGGCCATCTAAAGAGTCTTCTTAGAAAGTTCTTATAACATGAATGCTTTTTAAAAATAGTCTTTGCATATTCCTATGGGTCCAGGAGAAATCAATTGGCATTAAATTTCCAATTGCTGCTTAAAATCATTAGAAATATATCCAAGAGGTAGTTTTAGACAAGTTGATGAGAGAGTGAGCTTTGGAATTAGACAGCAAGTGTTAGTGACTCAAACACTAACCACTAGGGATATTGAATAAGTTACTTAAGCTCTCTGTGCCTGTTTCACCATCTTTATATGTGAATAATAACTGTACTCATTTCATATGCTTGTTGTGAGGATTAAATGAGTTAATACAGTGTCCATCATTTTGTAAGTGTTCAAAAAATGTAAGTCATTAATACATCTAAATGTAGTCATACAGATTAGTTGCTTGGCCATCTGATTATCCTTTATAACCATTAGGTGAATCTCCGATAATAACAAGCACTAGGTTTCAATCATTAATTCCCTGACATTAAAGCCATTGGTTTTATTTTTGTCATGTATCTCAATGTAAAGACAATAGGGACCAGAGCATCTCAAATAGTTATTTCTTATCTCTAGGAACTGTTCTTCTATATTAAAGAGTGTTGAGGAATAACCCTACTGGTTATGGGGAAAAATCCCTCTCACTATAAAAATAAAGGAATTCTCATCTGGTCACTGATGCTCTCTTAAGTAACACTTTTGGCAAATCACTTATTTTTCCTCAGTGCATATTATAATAAGAGATATATACTAGAGAGTTCACAGTTCCCTCACAAAGCTAAATGGAAAAAGCACAGGTTTTGGAATAAGATTCTAGCTCTGCTGCTTGCTCTCTGGGACTCCATGTTCTTCAGGTGTAACCCATAAAATTTTTGTAATGATTGATCTGTATATAAAGTGCCTGCCAATGGGTGTCACATGATGGACATTGAAATACTGGTTGTTGAGGCGTAGGTCACAGTGATAAGAGTGTGAGCTCTGGCATGAGACCTACTGGGTTTAGATCTCAGCTCCTCCACTTAGGATCATACTAAAATCTTTAAATCCCATTCTCTCCATCTTTAAAATAAGAATAATAGTGAGATTTTCTTCATATGATTGTTATGATGAGTAAATGAGCCAATGTGACTAAAGAATTTAGTACTATTAACTCTTCCTCTTATCATAAGTATCATTATTAGTATAAATATGCTTTTTGTATTAGTCTGCCAAAGGGTTGCTGATATAAAGTACCAAAAATCTGTTGGCTGTCATAAAGAGTATTTATTTGGGATAAAAGCTTACAGTTACAAGGCCCTAAAAAGTCCAAGTCAAGGTTGCTTTCTCACCGAAGTCAGTTGCCACATGTTGAAGCAAGTTGGTAGCTGATCTCTACCTGGTCTCTCCTTCCTGGGCTTCCTCTTCCTCTTAAGGCTCTATGGGCCCAGCTTCTTCCCGATCTCAGCTGTAGGCTGGCATTGGGCTTGTCTCTCAGGGCTTCTTCTCTCTCAGCTGCCAACTATCAGGCTAATAGCTCATCTCTCCCTGGGGCCCCAGGATCAAACATGACAGAGCTCTCTCTCTTCCTGTCGTCTTGAGTGAGTGTTTATATTGACCAGCCAAGGGGGCGGGGACTCAACATGAGTCACACCTTACTGACTGGTCGAATCAAAGCCCTAACCTTAACAGGTAATTTAATCAAGACACCTCAACTGAATCTAATACAATCAAAGGGTATCACACTCAGAATAATAGATTAGTTTACAAACATAATCTTTCTCGTTTTGGGATTCATAAATAATCTCAAGCTGTCAGACTTTTATTCTACAGCTATTTATGTTTTTTATTATGGGTTCTTTACTCACAATCTTATGTAGATCTAATTCCTCCTAGGCCTCTGTATTTTTTCAGAGAAGTGTCATTCAGTAGTAGATGTTTATGGTCAGGAAAAATATCGCAAGAAACAAAAGTCCAATGAACAGGTTTTAAGGGGCAACCTGAGAAGCTTTACCTTAGATCTATTTTAACACTATGAATTTGTTTTCATTTGCTCCTGGCATCTCCCTAACCACATTTGCACACTCAGGGTGCCTACCACAATGTAGACATTTGACAGGATATTGTCCATCAAACGGAATTTTTAGGTATGATTTTGGCAAATAGCATATTTAAAGAGACCATGTTCAATGTAAGCAGATTAACAATGTAAACACCAAATCCTTTTGTGTGAATGTTAGGAGTCCCTGTATAGGAGTGACTGACATGGGGCCTATTATAAAGCCTAAAGCACGTTTTATGCCCATAGATAAAATATCCCTTTGGCAAGTTTTCTATTCAAAAGCTATTCAGGCAGGTGTCCAGTAATACCTTTGGCTACCACATCTACTGCAGAATCTTTACAAAATATAATTTTAGTTTGTATACTTATGCTAATTCCATAGGATTCTCTATATGTTTTTTTTTCCTTTATCTGAAAGGGTATTTTATTTTTCTCTCACCCCTTTTCAGTAAAAGCACATGCTTGATGTTATTTAAGGCCTAATGTTCCACAGTGGAGTGGTATATGAGGTCATAAATGGCTCTAGCAGTTATCAAAAGCCTCTGCTTCAACCCCAGCATTTAATCATCTGTAAAAGCCAGTTATAGGCTCATATACTTTGTCACCATGAACATTATTCCTCTTATATGACAAGGTAAAAAAAATAAAAAATAAAAACAGATTCAACAAACCATATCATCAAAAAAATAATAATGAAATGTTTTGCTTGTCTCAAGAATTTGGAAGTTCTGTGATTTTGCTGACTTCTTTCAATATGCATTAATTATTTAAAGTTTGTTCAGTACTCTGAAGATGAAATGCACTGTATAAGTGTTAAGTATTATTAATGGTGTTATTATGTGAGGTTAGTTTAGAAGCATGGATTAGATGAAGAATAACACAAGGGAATTACTGTGGGAAAAAGAAATGAGATGTTTTATTAGACACATTTCATGTCAAAAAAAATTTGGTTTTCTTCCGATAAGGAGTATATTTCTAAGATCTGATATATCCAGAAAAGATGTATTATCTTGATGCTAAAAATTTGCATAATGAAGTATGCTATGTTTCATACACAGGAAAAAGAACTTACTGGCCCACCATTGATAAAAGAAGCATTTTTAAATCATTTTTATAGAGATGACAGGTTTATGTTCATTTGGAATTTCTCACCTACTTCCTTTAAAGACAGGGATACCCATTTTATAGTACACAAACACTCACACACACATACACAAAAATACAAACATTCCCCCAAGAGAGTGCTGTATTTAGTAGGCCTTAGGAAAAAGCTTTCTTGTCTTCATATGGTTTGAAACCATGGTCTAAGTTTTTATTTGCACCACAATTTAATGCATTCCCTCCAGCAGCAAATGAAACAAAAATGTTTTAAGTCCCATGTTTACTGTGCTGCAATAATGAATTCCACCTTTGCCCTCCTCAATATTTTGTAATTGACCTTCAATCTGTTGCAAAATAAATAAGAGCTATGTCAGTTTCCAATTCTAGACCACTCCTTTGCATTGTTTAATTTCCACAATTTAGCATGAAGGTAAAATATTTTATGGCTATCTTAAGTTATTGAGTCCCTGGACCAGAAATGGAGAGATGCAATTTACACTGATTTTTATAACACAGATTCATTTGTGCAGTCAATTTAATCCAGGAATTTTCTGTTTTTTATATTCAAGTCAACTACACGCTTTCTCATCCCATCCTAATTATATGCCATTGTTTTTCTTGGGGAGTGAACTATGAAGAACACTTTTGTTTGTTGACAGAAATGGAACTGAAGAATATTTTCATGGAAGATTTATGATACACAGCCAATTACATCTGGATTGCAGATAGCAAATTAGTTTTGGATTTGTCTCATTCAAAAATCATTGACAAGTGTGATTCATCATAATAATTTTGCCGTAGAATCATAGCAGATGATAGCCTGCACCACAAAAGATGCTGCTATCACAATCCGTCATGATTAAATACTGGTCTAGAGTTAGATAAATGGGAACTTGGAATAATACATAAACATTGATAATTAGATGTTGATTTGAAGTAGATGGCATGGGGACTTGTGTAGTTCTGCTACCTTATTTTATATTGAGCAGATTAAGAATAGTCACATGACTGTTATTTTAAAATGTTTTTAGAATCCTCATGAAAATTATGCCCCAAACAAACAAAACTCTGCTAGTCTCCTATTTAAATATTGTTAGAATAACCCCTATTGAAATAATTTCATGTTATGTTATCCATCCTTTATGACAATTTTAAGAAATATTGATGGAGATTTTACAAAAGTTTCAAAGTTATGAAAAATTGCCCCTGAAAGGATTTGTCCTTTTCCAGGTGTGATTTACTTACTGCGAGTTAGAAAAGCAATACAAAATTCAGTTTATTGTGCTCAAGTAGACATCCATATCCAAACTGCAAACATGTCCATTTCTGCCTCCTTTGCAACTCTCCTGATAACTCTGGTCTCCCTTAGTTTATAATTCATTTATTCATTCAATAAATATTTATTTACACTTTTCCAATGATGTACAAGGGCATTCTGTTTTTATGCAGTTTCTATGTAAGCATGACTGTTTTTGGCTTCTCCATTCTGTTCCTTTGCCCTTGTTTTTTCCCCTGTGATCACTCACACTGCCTTGATTTCCATTGCTTTACAATAAGTCCTGCTGTCTTGTCCCCCTTGGTCATTCATCCATAGGATCAACAAATATTTAGCATCTACTTGTTAGGAACTATTCTAGAGCTGGGGATTCATCAGAAAACAAAAGGAATAAATTGTCCTGCCCTCATTAAGCTTCTGTTTTAGTAGGTGAGACAGACAACAGCTAAGTAAATTATATAGTAATTGATACATGGTATGAAAAAAAGTAAAGCAGGGCAGGGAGATAGGGAGTGCAGGGTAGGGAAGATGTTATTTTAAATAAGAGAATCCTCTCATTTAACTAGATACCTGAATAAGGGAGGGAAATGGACTATTCAGATATCCAGGGAAAGTGTGCTTAGTGAGAGAGAAACAAAGTGCAAGGACATTTGTCATTTCCAAGAATTTTAAAATATAATTTAAAAGTGCTTAGAGTTTTCTAGTAAATACCTTATTATTCTATTAAACATTTATATATAAATTATTTGGGGAAACTGTCCTACAATACTGCATGGTAAATTGTAAATAAAAAAGTAAAAGGTAAATAAAATATTTGTACAATTCTATTTGCCTCCAGTGATGATAAGGAGTACCTTATAAGACCACTGCTGAGCATACCACATCCTGAAATCTCTGATTGGAGGACGTGGTGAACTGCAGAGAATCAGGACGAAGCTGTTGTTTAGTAAATTAACCTCCTATACTAACTCCACCAGATCAGAATCACAATCTCTTCAATATGACTGAGTGATTGTGTGACCTTGTACAGAAAAGTTAACCACTTTGAGCCTCAATTTTCTCATCAGTAAAAGGAGAGTCAAAATAATACCTAGCCCCTTAGTATTTTTGAGAGGATTTTTATATCTTACTAACAAGCTGAATACAAATTGTTTTTTTTTTTTTTTGTTTTCAATTTGAAACATGTAACCACAGATGTATATGGTTAGTCATGTTTTACAGGAATTAGTTAGTTCACTGAGGCTTGATCTAGGTTCTCTTCGGAGTCAGGAAGCTCTGCTGGATCAAAGTAATTCCCATTATCCTTCTCATGCTAAAAGACCTTCAAGGCTTCCCATCACCTGCAGAATAAAATCAGAACTCAAGCATGGCATGCAACCCCTTTCATCACCTGGCTCCTGGTATTTTTCCAACCTCACCTCTACCTCTCCCCCATACATACCCTATGGCCCATCCACACTCAGGATCTTTGCACATGCTGTTTCCACTTCCTAGAGTATCCTCTCCTCTTTTGCTCTTTAAGACTGCTGGAAGGTTATTAGCTCTTCAACTTAGAGGTGCAAGTAGGATATAACCCTATTAGATCGTTATTTTCTGAGTTCAAGATATTCACTTTCATGTGTACTGAGGCTTTTTAGACCAGGTCCAATGTAATTGGTCTGAAGATGATTGTAAAATGCAGTTGACCTAAGGGAGGGCAAAATCCTTTAAAATCTGTGACCTACAAAATTGGATGTGTCCTAACAGCTCAAGATAATACAGTTATTGACTGAAGAATTTGGGCCGGCATTTCTTTATGACTCTTTGAGAATTTTACAATGGCTTTAATATGGCTCTGGATGATTCTGACAATTTGGTGATGAGAATCTCACATCATTTGGTGCTGAGCAAAACATCGTGTGGATTGTATTTGCTCTTAAGTGCAGATAATCGTACCTCTTGGATGAGATCTGCAGTCCAAGAAATTTATTCCTCATGCCCCCCTCTTGCCTATAAAGGTACCCCCCGATTTGGTGAGCGTATTAATTGCTTTCTTTGTAGAGCTATGCCTGGGAAATAAACTTGGCTGACCAGCCTGTGAACCCAAGCCATCCATTTTTGTATTGATTTAGCACTGACTCACTTAACCTATTAAAGCACCTAATTTTGCCAGGCTATAGAGCAGGGCAAAATTTCTCTAATATTTATTGCATCTCCCAATAGTCCGGGGAAGTAAGTGGACATGAATGACAGTTGCAGAACTTGTGCCCCAAACTTCTCTATTGCACTCATTATACAACATTCTCAGACACTGGGCAAACGAACACTCAGGTGTAAATGTATGGGTTTGGTTTGTCATTTTCTCATTTCTCCTTATACTGTGCTAAGTATTACAAAAAAAAAGTTTCTACAATCTTCCTACAATCTTTTCTCATATTTGCATATTCAACATAAAATGTTAGGATTATTCTATATACATTTCAATCTCGGGTTCACAACACAATTTGACCTTCCTCTCTCCTCCACCAGATGTATTTCCAGAAACGAAAAAAAGAAAAACGTGCTACCCTGAAAAACACTATTAAGACAGTTCATTCTATTTGTTTTTCAGCCAACTTTGCCCATTTTGCAGACAATTTTATTGAACTCTGTGCATTGATGTCTGAATCTTTTAGAAAGTTCATTGTACGGTGACTTCAACATCACTGTCTAGCTATAGTCCATAAGGAGAAATTGTGGAGCCTATAAAGCATATAGCTATCAGAGCTAATTCTCATCCATCCTCCTTTTGCATAACATAGGAGGCTATTTCTATTTATTACTCTATCGTCAAAGCTCTTAATTATTTCTATTGGCAGCAAATCTTGTGCCTGGGCTTTACCAAGCCAAATTTTTGAGATTTATATAGGTAAGTGCTTTAGGAATTAATTATGAAATGTACCACACTGAGAGTTTTCAACTTGGTAATGAGTTGTCAAACCTTCATGTCTTTACTGGGACTAACTCCACAGCCTAGGGTGTCCTATCTTCACTCCTTCGTGTATCTAACTCCAACTCATTCAAAATTCAGCTTAAGCGCTGCTTCATCCAAGAAGACTTTTTGACTCCCGGGCTGATTTTCATGCCCTTTTCTCTGCTCTCATATCACTCTGTGCACACTGCGGTGGCAGGATCTTCAAACTGTACTTTAAGAATTGATTGTCCCGCTCTCTGCCAAACAGAGAGTAAACTGATTAAGAGCAGGTATTATGTCCTGTTTGGAGTTTTCTCTCCAACACCTTGCACAGTGTCTAGTATTAGCACTTAATAAATATTTGATGAATAGATAAAGGCAAATGAATTATGTTTTTCCTTCTTCTTCCATTTCAGAAAGGTTCATACTCAAACCATGAAAATTTATTTCAACTTGCTTGCCTCAACTGAAATTTTGCACAGTTCCTACCATGTAGTAGCAGCTCCATAAATATTTGTCTAAGAAATGGATGAATAAATGAATGAAACGTAAACTCACCAAGAACTGTTTTTACTTGCAAGCTCTACACAACCTTAAGAATAGGAGCAAGGATATGATCTTATTGCATGTTAAAATTAATGTATTCCCAATTATCTTGTTAAATAATAAAGCAGAGGTACAAAATCTGAATTTAAATAAAGGAGTTGATTTTACAGTTCTACCTGTGCTAAGATTCCTGTACCTCCCAGCTTAAGTATATTCATTGTGCACAGAACCTGCAAATGATTGCACAGCAGGCTTATATTTTAAAGCTTGGCTATTATGGAGAAAATATTCTGCCAAAGATTAACAAAGCATCATTTAAAAATAATAATAATAATAAAAAAACCTGGAAGACTTTTGTGAACAATTGCTTGGTCAAAATGTGATATCCACAGTTGGAAATTAGTACCATGTTAATGAAAGCCAGGCATTAAAAAGCTCATTGCTTTTTTATTGTACCTGCCCACACATAATCCTCATTCTAGCCCTCTACCTGGCTGTGGAGATTGGTCCAGTAAAAACATGCTGCAGATGAATTGCTCAGAGGGTGTCAGAAAGGAATGTTTCAGTGCACATCCTAACACTATTCTGCAATTGTTATTTTTCATGGGTGTCCACATCCTTGTAATATATCCCTAGATTTGACTGTAATCTTGCCACTGAGCTCGCCTGCAGTTCTCATAAACTTGTTTTAGTATAGCCTTAAGTCACAGATTCTGTGGAACCAGACAGATAGTACTACCCCGTAACATCTATTACAGAGCACATCTGCACTTATATCTCTTACTAATAAATGTTTCCACAGGGGGACCACATTTCGTCAAATGAATGCATACAACATACAAAGCCATTGGCTGGCCTTGTGTTTGTTGTTTTTGTTATTGGATTAGCCATTCCAATACACACTAGGTTTTCTATTGTCCTTGTATCCCCTTGATTCATATATTGTGGCATGTTCAGCTGCAAAATAATAAATAAATAAAGCTTGTTTATATTGTGAATGGTTTAGGATAATTGGGTATAAAAAATTGGTAATCACCTTGGTTTAAGCACCTGGAGAAGAGATTATTTTAAATTTCAGGAAAATAAGTATAAAACAAGCATGTGTAAATAATAGAATTTCTGGCTCATGTAAGTTAGGTAGAACCCATATTTTGACTGTTCTCAAATTACAAGTGTTAAGGGCAGTGTAATGAGCCAAAAGGTGGCCCCGAAAGATATGGCCACATCCTAACCCCTGGAACCTGTGAATGCTACCTTACTTGAGAAAAGAATCTTTACACATTTAATTAAGGACCTTGAGATAATACCATTCTAGATTATCTCGGTGGACTCTAAATCCAATGACAAGTGTTCTTACAAGAGATAGAAGGTAAGAAGACCATGTGAAGACAGAGGCAGATATTGGAGTTATGCAGCCATAAGCCAAGGACTGCCTGGAGCCACCAGACACTAGAAGAGACAAGGAAAGTATCTCCCCTTGTCTCTGGAGTGAGCGACAATTTGATTTCACACTTCTGGCCTTCAGAAGAAATTTCTCTTGTTTTAAGCCAACAGGTTTGTGGTAATTTGTTATGGCAGCCATAGGAAACTGATATAAGTGGTTTGTAATGAAGACACAGCACTTGAAAAGGCAGCATGTACCCTGTGGTAAGGGATTCTGGTCAGGCTGATACACAGTCACTGAGATGTAGAGACGGTTAGGGTTCAGGACCCTTAATTGTATGAGCCCCTTCCAAGGCACCTTCCAAGGTGCTTTTTTTATACATTAAAATTATTGTTAACTGTCCTGCAGTAGGAACAATTTCCTGTTGTCCCCCTACTGACCTCTGTGCCAACACACCTATTGAGCTGACCCCAAAATGCTTGTGCATACATAGCATCATGGCAGGACCATATCTTGAGACCTCTGATTTTAGAAATATGTCGATAGTGGACAAGAAACAAGGTTTGAAAATTACAAAACCTCGTAACCCTGAAAAAGAATTATTCTGATCATCTGATACATAAAAGTGTAAGCATCAGTTCTCATTGATGTCTAGGCAAACAAAATTTCTCTTCCATCAGGAATATACACAATAATGCAGCATATATGATTGCAAATATACTATAGGCTTCATTTTGATGGAAATCACAGAAAATACGAGGTATTAGCATTCCTGTGTCTGCAGGGCACTATGCTGTAGCATTGCTGCAAACCACAAGCATGTCTGTGTATGAAGTCACGTATCTTCTGCAACCCAACTGTCAATAAAGAAAAGAAATTGCCATCGACCATGCTAGAGGAAAGCCTATATAGAGATACTGTTATCTTTATAGAAATTGACATTACAAAATTGTTGTCATTTGAAGCAAGGCTCAGAGTATGCAGCCAAAAAATGCAGTTAAAATATGATTGTGTCAAATAATAAATTACTGAAAACGTTAATTTCTATGAATTCTGTAATATTTCTGGTATTTGTTAGCTTTTTTTTTTCAACTTGTTGGGATTTATTTTCTCATTCTAAGTGAATATTCTTATTTGTGCCAACTTTCACATTCATAATTTTGTAATCTTTTCCTTATAGAAGGCTTACCAAATTGTATACATTTCAGACCCCACAAAACCAGGATATCAGGTTATTTTTTGTAATATACTAGGACTTTTTTATGGGAAAAGTAAGGAAGTGGAAAATGTGCCTTGGATAGAAAGGAAAAGGAATTCTGTACTTTAGAATATTTAAATTTATTTTGAATGCTTTTGAATGTATGTCATTCTTTTATTACACTAGTAGTGATGGTGTGGATTGCTTTCCTTCCTGAAGTTCAGTGCGTAGGCATGTAATAATGCAGTTTTCTCTCCAGGGATCTAAAAGATGGGCAGCACAGGCATTGCTACCGATTTTTAGATGAGAAAATAAGCTGTGCAGGTTAAAGGACTTATACAAGTTCACACACTATGAAGCAAAACAAGGACCCAAACACTTAGACCCTTAACTTCCCTGTCCCTTCTTGTGATGGCTAAATGTCGGCTTTTTAGGGGAGGGATTCCAAAAGAAATGCTTCTGATATTGCATTTCTGAATGTATAAATTTATATCAGAATAACTAATGGATTGATAACTATTTTTATGATGATGATTTTTGGTTTTATTTTTGCCCAAATATCATCCTGATATTAACATCTTGTAACATTATTTGTTCTGTTTCAGAGATAAAGTTCTTGTTTATACACTTTTAAACATATTCATTTTCCACAAAGGTTCACTATTATGGGAAACTATATATAATATAAAATTTGCCATTTTAACTTTTTTTTCTTTGTGGTTCTAGTTATGGCACTGTTTACCCAATCTCCCAAGCGAGAAACCTAAATTCCATTTTAACCTTTCAATTTTTAAGTGTACAATTTGGTGGCATTAATTACGTTCACAATGTTGTGCAATCATCACCACTATCTATTTTCAAAACTTTTTCATCATCTCAAACAGATACTCTGTACCCATTAAACAATAATTCCCCTTCTTCTCCCAACCCCTGGAAACCTCTAATCGATTTTCTATCTCTATCCAAAGCATATTCTAAATATTTCATATAAATTGATAGCAAATTCTTTTGGCAACTATTTCAGATTCTGCCCCCTGCTAGTCAGTAAAGTATTCTGTACCTGATGGTATACAGGTACCCCCATGTGCTTACAAAATCACTGGCTCATTTGTTTACTGTGATTTCAGCATTCAGATTGTATGTTTTTCATGTTGAGAAGAATTTTGAAAAGAGGGTTTTTTTTGTTTTTTTGTTTATTTTTTTATTTTTAAAGTTCTTCTACCAAAAGTCATGTTTTGGCATCTCTTGTTTAGAGAGATACATTCTCATACCTAAACCTAACCTTTCAGAGGTAGCTTCCAACTGTCTCCTCCACTGTCTTTCTTTCCCATCACTGTGAATGTCTAGCTGGAGAGGATAGGCACATGGGCAAAGCTCACACACCTCTGAAAGGGCTAGGTGGAAAAAGGCAAAATTCTACCCACTTCACCTTTATCAGAGGATAAAACTGGGGGAAAAAAAAGAGATTTGCCCCTAAGAGTCATCTAGGAAAAAAAATCTTCTTACCCACTAGCACACAGCATGGAAAATGGCTCGCTTTGATGCAGCTGTGTATAGAATACCAGACTGAAAATAAAGAAACCTGGATTCCAGTCCAGCTAAACAGGCCACATCAAACCACATCACGAACTCTGAGCCACATCTTCCTTCATCTAAGAAATGAGATGGCTTAACTACATGATCTCTAACTTTCCTGCCAACTCCAAAATAACATAGTCCTCTTTTACACATCGGATCACATATATGCCCAAAAGGAAGTATGGTGCTAGAGAAGACTAGAAATAATTTACAGGGAGAAGGAAGACAAGCAAACTGAAGAGCAGAATACTGAAGGAGTGACGTACCCACTACAGAATGGAGACATTCCTATATCGCTAAATGAAGAGGATATCCTGAAGAAAGACACTTATGCATAGTCCTCTTCTGGACCATAACCCAAGAAATCACATCCTGTCAATAATGAAGCACCAGACCAAAGAGGAAGAGTCAACACCAAGAAATGAAAGGAAGGTTAATTCTGACTTTTTTCTTTGTCATGTACAGTAATAAGTGCCCCAAATCTCTGCTGTATTAGCACCATATGAACTCACAATTGTTTAAGATTAGTCTAGAAAAATCCTATCCATACAGAGTGGGGCTGAGACCAGGATCATTCCACAAAAGTGAATTTTCTGAAAATAGGGAAACTGGCAAGGTATTCGCATGCTCTAAGCATCAGGACAAATCTTGAGGGTACTTACCTCTCTACAGTGGCCCGAATCCTGACTGCTGGGGTTGTCAAGGGATCACCTGTCATCGTGGAAGGAACTGAAAAGTAGCAGGAGAGAGGTTTCCTAGCACCTCTGCTGTCTTGTTGCCTGTGAAATGTGTCACTTCTTTCATTGTGAAGAATATAGGGATATGGCATTAAATTGGTAAAATTGTGATATAGTAGAAAGTTGTATTGCACAAAATGAATGCTATTTCATAAAGTCTGTTTAACCTTTGGAATACAAGTAAAGTGCTGAGAAGTGCTGCCTGTCAGACATTGATAAAATTACTGTGCTCTATGGCTATTTTCTCAAAGAATTACATAATGCCTTCATTAACACAATTTCCTTAAAAATAAAATTTTGCCAGATGTGATGTAAAAGATATTGTCTCTAGAAAGATATGTAGTCTAAGATCTGGACTAACTATAATCCTTAGAGCTTGAAAACCAATTGATTCATTCATTGATTAACTGAACCAATAGATTGATTAACTTGCTTTTGATTAGCTGGGGGAAAAGGTTTTTTTTACTCAGGAATAATATTTCTAAAATTTTCTATTCTGCATCTTGCTTTACTAAGCAGAATATACTGTATGAATTCTGTCATTCATTGATGACTGAACTCTTGAAATGTTTTAGATTTATTGTTAGGAAGATTTATTATTCTTGTGCTGTCTTGAGAACAAATAAATTAGATTTGGACTTATTTAAGAACATACAGATTGTTATTCTTTCTTAAATCCCTCACTGGTACTGAGTGATAGATACCATTATCGTAATATACCTTACTACCTTTCCACCAACGTAAACGAACAAAAAAGGATTTTAGTTAATTGCAGTCTGAAATAATTGGCTTCTAAATAATCAAGCATATCCCTAGCAATATCTGGACCCCTTAACTCTCTTATCTTCTTCCTCTATACTCATTGTGTTATCTTATTTACTTCCAGGTTTTCAACCATCAGCAATATATCAGGGATACCCATGTATTTCCAGGCTAGATGCTACTCCTGAGCTTCAGATTCATGTTAGTGACTGTCTGATGACCATCTCCACTCTGATATCCCACAAGTTCCTCTTACTAAATATATACAAGGTGAAACCAAACTTATTCCCTTCTAAATCTATTCTCGACCTACATTTCTACGTTTGTTATACATGTCAAAACCCTAGTACTCATACTAGAGTCTGTATCTCTCCATCACCTCCCATATTTAATTAGTCACTTAATTGTCTATTTGATGGGTTAAATTTAATAGGATTCCTTTTATATGCAATAATGAAATCAAACCATCTTCCTCATCCACACTGCTGTACAGTTTAGCACTCATCATTTCTCATCTGAACTTTCTCCCTTCCAACCTATCTTCTACACTATGACCACAATAATATTTCTAAAATCAAATAAAGTATATCACTCTCTTGATTAGAATCCTTCAAAGACTCTCTCTCTCTCCCTAATATACCAGATAAAACTCAAATTCCTTAAGACTTCACACAAGGTTTATCATAATCTGGCTTCTATCCACCTCTTCTTCCTTATTCCCTTCTGGACCTCAATATGCTAAGCCCTCTCATACAATAGCATACAGTAGAATTGTCTCCCTTGGATAAAGTCTTACTCATTATCCAAGGCTCAGATCAAGCATCCTCCCCAAATAAAGCTTCCTTAGGCCTCCAACTAGTTCATCACCCCCTCCGCAGTGCTCTCTGTCATTGGTATGTGTTGCTATTTCACATGCAAACTGCGGCATCATTTATTTATTTCATGTACTCCTCCTTCACTAGATTGAGCATTCACTGAAAGCAGGAACTTTGTCACATAATTCTTATACCCACCATGAATGGCAACTTGTATATGGATAATAAGTATCTTTATAATTAATTAGGGAATAGTCCCTTATGTTGTGCAAAGAAAAGATTGTAAAAGACATGACAAATGGAATCAGTGACCCAAATTACCATCAGGCAGGCTGAATGAATTCCTCAGAAGAGAAGAAGGATTGAGATGTATCGTCAGGGAGAAAGTGGCCAGGTTAGATCCAATATTCTTCTAACTTTACCACCAATGTTCCTAGACAAAAAGCAATCACGTCAGTTGATCTCACTTTAAATTAATGACAACTAAACTCAAATGAGCTGTAAGTGCCATCCAGGAATCCTACTATATTTCTCCATCTATTCATTCTCCCACTCATACATCTTTTCCATGTATTTCACCTTCTCCTTAAACATTGAGCGTCTCCTCTCCAAACTTTCTCAATTGTTGATCTTGCTTCCTATTTAAAAATTAAGAAGAGTCCATTTCATAAACTTACAAGGATCATAGAAGAATTTCCACATTTCCCACCCCCCCATCTCTCAGCTTCCCGTGCCCACATGTCATCTTCCCTCTGGTTACTATGTATGAATTTTTCTTGAGCTTTGGAAAACAGAAGCCTATACTTGTGTATGTGATCTCAGCTCCTCCAGCCTACTCAAGGGTATTGCTTCAGCCACTCTCTCCCCTCTCTCATATTTTGTTTCTCCATCCTCCGTGAATTATTCCTATGAGCATACAAAGATTTTGTAATCCTCCAGCTTAAAAACAGCTTCTGATAACTCCCTCTAGCCAATACCCTTATTTTTCTGCCCTGCCTTGTAGAAAACCTTGAAAGACTTATATATGTTCATTGTCTTGAATTCTTCTCCTCCCATTCACTATAAACCCATTTCAACTCCACTGGCATTGCCCTTGTCAATGTCACAAATGACCTCTATGTTGTTAAATCCAAAGGTCAATTCAAAGACCTCATCTCATTGTTTCACCAGCAGGATTTGGCACAGTTGATCCTTTTTCTGCTCTTTCAAACATTTTCTTTACTCAGCTCTAGGAAAAATACCCTCTTCTACTGCCTTGGTCCCTGTTTCAAAGCCACCTTTGCTGATCTCCAGTCATCTCCCTGACCCTTAATATTGTTGTGGACCAGGACACAGATGGGCTCCTTCTCTTCTCTATCTACACCTATCCCTTTGGTGAGCCCATCTCGTGTCATGCTTTAAGTACCATCTAAAAATTGATAATTCCCAAATGTATATATTTCTCCACTACATATCTCCTCCCTGGACTCCAGACTTACCCATTTAGCTACTTGACATGTCCACCTAAATGTCTCTTGAGCATCTTAAACTTCATATTTCCAAAACTGAACTTCTGATATCTCTGCCATCTTATAATATTCCAAATCTCAGTTGATGGCAACACCATTTTCTCATTTCTCAGACATAATGTTTGAAGTCATACTTGCTTCTTCTCTTTGTTTCACATTTCACAGCCAACCCACCAGCACATCTTATATGCTATACCTGCAAGATATGCCCCAAATCAGTCCACCTCTTGCCACCTTCACTCCTAACAACTTCTTCCAAGCTACACCTAAATTTTTGCAAAGGCCTCCAAACTTTCATCCTGCATCTAACTTTGCCTCCTTTAGTCTATACTCAAAACAAAGTGGTCCTGTTAAAACATAAGTCAGATAATGTCACTGTTATGCACAAAACCTTTCAGGGGCTTCTCATTAATTTCAGGTGAAACATAATTATCATAGAAAGCATAGAAAGACCTGAGCAATCTGCCTTCTCCCATTACCTCTTAGACCTCATGTGTTAGTATTCGCCCTAGTTTAGTCACATTGGTCTCCCTCCTCCTTCTTGAACAAGCCAAGATAATCATGCTTCAGGTCCAAGGCTATTCCCTGTGCCTGCAATAATATTTTCCTCCATACTTGCATCTCCTACAGGTTTGTGTTCAATGTTACATTCTCCTTCAGATCTTTCCTGACCACTTTATTTATAATTGTAGCCCATCCTCTCCCATCTACTCTCAAGGTATTCCCTCATCCCTTTTTTTTTTTTGTTTCATTTTCCTATGAAGAAATTCAAAAGAGGGACTCCAACGGATACATCAATGTTCATAACAGAATTGTTCACAATAGCCAAAAGATGGAAACCACTCAAGTGTCCATCAACAGATGAACAGATAAATAAAATGTAGTACATACATACAATGGAATATATTTCAGCCATAAGAAGACAGTTCTGAGACATGCTGAAACAGGGATGAACCTTGAAAACATTATGCTGAGTGATGTAAGCAGGGTACATAAGGAAAAATACCGTATGATTTCATTTACATGAAATATATAGAAAATAACATATTTGTAGAGGCAGAAAATAGATTCGAGGTTACCAGGGGATGGGAGAGAGGAAAGAGGAGTTATTTTTTGGTGGGTATAGAGTATTTGTAAATTTTGGAGAAAAAATAAAGTATCACTCACTAAATTTTTACACATTTTATTAATTTGTATATTGTGTATCTCCCTTAACTAAAATATAATCTCCATGGCATCAGAGCATTCTGTTGGTTTTATTTGTTTCTGTATCTCTAGTGTCTAGATCTATGCAGTAATTCTATAAATACTTATTGAATAAATATTGAATATATTTGTCTATCAACCATGCTATATAAATAGAGATATAATAAGGGGAAAGCTAATATAAGTAAAATCAGTGCAATGAAGGCCTCACAGTGAGTAAGCTCTGACAAAAGGGAGTTGAATAGATGAATGTAAGGAATGACTCCAGTCTGTAGAGGTAACTTCACATACACCAAAAAAAATCCCCACCAGTATTATGTAAACACAATATACAACTCCAAAAAAAATGGAGGTATGTAGAAGAAACTGCAAAAGAAAGAAATGTGTGCATGGAGAGGAAAATAAAATTTCCAGGCTTTGCAGGCAAGTGGTGGGCAGGGGCAGAGAGCCTGAGTTATATAATTGGATACAGAGTGATTTAGAGGAATGCATAATCCCCTGAAGTAACATAGAAAGTGATGAAAGAAATGGAGAAAAGAGGACATAAGGGAAAAGAGGAGGAAAAACTGAGAGGGCAAGTGATTAAAACAGCATGTCTGAGATGTGGCACTAGTTAGTCTTAATTGGGTAGGGAAATATTAACAACTCCCTGTGAAAGGTAGGTCAAAATTAGACTCACACTAGTATAATAAGCTTCTAAATAGCTGTTACATTTATTTGAGCAGTTTAAAAAGACTTCAAATATGAATTTGACCATAGTGTATATATTAATCAAATAAGACTCATAGCAGTAACCATCTCTGCCACAAATCTGAAAAGTGTAATATAATGAGGATGATTGTTTTTCTGCACTCATGCCACAATTCAATGAGGGTCACCAGGGATATCTGATTCATATAGTCATTTAGGGACCCAGGTTATTCATCTAGTAATTCTGCCATCTTCTAATTCCTTGGAGGACCCCACTTGATACTCTATATCTGACCAGGAAACAAAGGAAAAGATAAGCATGGAGTATTGTGTGAGAGATTTTATGGGCTAATCCTGGATATGGGTGCATATGCCTACAATCCATTGTCCAGAATTAAGTCACATGACCACAGAAAACTGTAAGAGAGACTGTGAAATGTAGTTTAGCGATATCTCCAGGAAGGTCCACCTGTCAAGAACTTTGAAGGGTCTGATGTGCTTAATCTACATGTCAACCAACAAATTAGCCTGACACAGTTTCATGGATGCTGGTAGAAGACACAAGACTCCTGGGTCAGAGATGAAAGACAGTTTATTACACACAGCAATAACAGTAGCCAGAGTAAAGCATTTTTTAATTCCAGTTTCCAGAGACTCAGATCCCACAGGATAATGCAAAGAGGGCCATACAGCAGCTGCAGTGGATTGTGTTACTAGAGAGGAAGCATGAGCTTAGGGGACTCAAATACTTTATAATGAGCAGTAAGCATATTGGACCTTTATTTCAGAGAGAGGCATCATCTCTTCTTCCTCCGTTATATGCTATACAAACATCCTTGGAGAGATGGTTTGGAAAAATGGGCAACCAATGCCTTTCAAGCAGTATATGAAGAACACAAGAGATCCACAGAGAATTATCTTCCAGAACCATCATATGGGATTTGATCATTGTTAAGTAAATTACTTAATACAACTTGAGCTAATCATACCTATTGCGTTATTAACAGATTGACATATCTGTAACTGTATCCTAAAACTCTTAGTATTAGATTTACCCAGATTATTTCAGATCCAGAGAGTCTATATTCACCTGTCAATGTGAAAGTAAAGAACGGTTGACATAGTTATAAAATTGAGATGTTCAAATGTATGTATATTTTTGAACAGAGAGAAATAAAGAGAGACAGAAATAAAAGTATGTATTTTTTGGAAGACAGATTTTTCAAAAGAGAAAAATCATATTATATGTAACTGGTATCTTTGTGTATTATTATTTTGTGTTGTATAGCTGAACACAATTATATATAAATTATCTTTGCCCAGAAACGTTTATATTATTGCCCCAGCACTTGAAATGATAAAGCAAATTATTTTTTGGAGCAAATTTAGTCATAAAAAAATACCATCTAAGAAAAACACATATTCTTGTGGTAAGATGCTGAGGTAAACAAAGAAAAAACGAAAAATGATCTGCCTAAAGTCATATGTTAATTTAAAAACAAACATTGAAATCTAGTGGATCACTTTAATCTACCAGGGAAAGTGCTGACCTTGGAGGCAAAAAGTAAAAAGCTATTCTAGAATTACTTATTTTTTTTCCAACTAACATATATTGGGCACATAATTTATGAAAATGCTAGGCTAAGCATTAGAGCTAAAATAGAAAGCCACCATTACTGACTTCAAAGAAATACCAGTCTTAATGGGGTCATACATAATAAGCAAATAATTACAATGCACTATTCAAGGGCTATAATAGAGATATGGGCAAGGATATTAGAATATAGTGGGAAGAAAAACTAACTCTTCACAGGAGTCTGCCTCTTCACTAACTCGTGGAACTCTTCACAGGCTTGATATTGGATCTAAGTTATGAAAGATAAATTGGAGATACTCAAAAGATCAAGGTAGGAAATAAATTATGAAGAAATTGAACTCTATGTACAAAGACCAGAAGATATGAATATAAATTCTGAGTTTAAGGGAATGAAAGTAGTTCCTGATAATGGAAGTTTTGAGGATTGGAGAAAACATCCTATGAGAAATGACTGTGGTTGGGACTAGAGTTTTTTTACCTTTATTTTTGGAGAAGTTTTAGATTTGCATTTACAGAAAAATTATAATGAATGCATAAGGAATTCCCATATAATACACCCACACACACACCCATAGACATAGTTCCTCTATTATTGACATCTTAGATTAGTGTGGTACATTTGTTACGGTTGATGACCATTTTGAAGAGCCTTTGAATGCAATGGAAAGAGTCTGGATTTATATTGATGAAAGCTAGAGTTTTTTTTGTGTTAGATTTCTTTTTTTTTTTTAAAGATTTATTTATTTTATTACATATCTCCCCTCCCCCCCCATTGCGGCGACACGCCGAGACTTGGTCACTGCGCAGGCGCGGCTTTCCCCGCTTGTGGGAGGCTTCTGCTTCTATTCACGGCAGGCTTTCAGTTCGCGGGTGGCTGGCTGCACTCCATTCGCGGGTGACCTGCCCTGCCTGTGGCGGCTTTTGCCCTGTCCGTGGCAGCTTTTTGCCCTGCCCACGGCGGCTCTGGCCCGCCCATGGCGGCTTGCCATTCTCAAGGCGGTCTGCTCGCTAGGAGAGCTCCCGGGGAACCGAACCCAGGGCCTCCCATGTGGTATGCCAGTGCCCTATCTACTGGGCTATCGAGCCGGCCCCTGTGTTAGATTTCTAATTCTCCATCTTGATTCCATTGAATGTTAGTCTGTGCTCAAACCATTATGCTGATCAATTTGAAGTTCAATTCAGATATTACTTTGTGCACAGCAAATTTAAATTTTTGTTTATTTACCTTTCAACCAAGATTTGTTGAATTCTTACTATATGCAAGACACTGTGCTAAATACTAAGGCACTCGTGGTGAATCAGGTACAATTTCTACCTTAAAGAATCTTACAACCTAATTTTTATGATAGACCAAAAATACACTTATAAATAAATAGAATGGAAGGAAGGAAGGAAGGAGGAAGGGAGGGAAGGATGGAGGGAGGGAGAAAAAATGGAACAGAATGTTCTGGTTTGAGTCTTTTTGGACCCCAGAAATTTATGTTCTTAAGCCAACCCATTCCTGTGCATGGAAGCCTATTGTATGTGAGGACTTTTGATTAGATTCAGTTAAAGGACCTTTTGATTAGATCCTTTCAGTTAAGGGCTTTTGATTAGAATGTGGGACCCAGGGTGGGTCTTAATCCTTTTATTGGATTCCTTTGTAAATGGAGGAGTCGTACAGAGAAAGAGAACTGCCATTTTACCTTTCCATGAGATAGAGGCCTCCAGGATCACCTACAACTATAGAAAGACAGATAAAACTGCCAT
>PVKH010003786.1:0-24171 GCA_004027955.1 Chaetophractus vellerosus
AGTGTATTATAAATGTATTGGTTATTTTTATCTGATAATTTCAGAGTAAGCAAAAAACTTTTTTGTAAAGATGTAGAGTATTTATATACAGTAAACATATCTGATGAAATTCAAAGAGAACCTTTAGTAAAGCTGAATGGAAAGGATTGCCAAAGTCAACAAAGATTATATCAATATACATAAATGGTATAAATACATAATTCTAGATGTCTACCCAGCTCTCTCTTCAGTTGTATCCTGGAAATTCTCAAGAAGACTATGAAGGAATTCTGGAAGAGAAACTCCTTTGTATATAAATTGCCTATTTTGACTTTTCTGATATCGAAATCAATAAACTACCAGTAAGATGTGTTAAAAAATAAAAAAGTAAATGCCTATGAGACAGTAACTACAGTATTTTAGAAAGTGTCCTAACTATATAGAATTATACCATATTTATTCAAAATGTATTTAGACATTGATTAGTTGTACCCTTTGATAAGTAATAGTATGCATCTATTGATGTGATTATTAGATTTTCTCCTTTAATTGGTTCTGTGGTTTATTACATTAATTGATTTTTTTCCATTCCTAGGAAAGGTCACAGGAGTTATGATGTATTAACTGTTTTATACAGTGTTGCTTCTATCTCACATATAGCGTTTTGTAGGAATTACTAAGGGAGCAGATGTAAGTCCATTCACACATGTCTAGGCTAGTGATGGGCAACTATACAAATCTGCAAGAAGTTATCTTTGTAGTAATTTTTTTAAGTTGCTTTATCTTAGTGAAGGGAGTGGCTTTCTTGGAAGTTTTTCACAACACTGATACATATATAAGTATATAGCTAGATTAAGATTTGCTATTTGTTTAGAAATAATTTTATATATATAGCTAGATTAAGAAATAATTTTTATAATTAAGAAATAATATAGCTATAATTATTATAATTAAGAAAAATAAGAAATTTATAATATGATTAAGAAATAATCTAGCTATATATATAAAATATATAGCTAGATTAAGATTTGCTGTATTTAGAAATAATTATATATATATGTATATATATAGCTAGATTAAGAAATATTTTTTCTAATTCAGAAATAGTTTATATATATAGCTAGATTAAGATTTACTATTTGTTTAGAAATATCTTTTTTGCTATTATTTGTTTAGAAATTTTGCACTTATGTTCACTAGTAGTATTAGCTTAGAATTTCTTTTTTCCATGCTATTCTAGTCGAGTTTTACTATTAACAATATGCTGGCCTTCTAAACTATGTTTCTAAATATTATCTTTTCTATTTTTTCATAATAGTTTAAGGCTAGAATTATTTTTGCTTTGATTGGTAGAACTGCCTGGTGAAGTGATTTGAGTTTGGAGTTTCCACTGTAGAAAAAATTTTGAAAACTGTTTTATTTATTTAATTGTTGTGATACTATTCAAGTTTTCTGTTTCTTCTTGTATTATGTTTTGTAAATTTTAGTTTCCTAGGAATTGGTCCATTTCTCCTGAAATTATCAAAGTTACTTGCCATATAATAGTTTATACTATTCTCTAATTATCCTTACAGTGCCTGTGGTTCCTGTTCTATCTCCCTTTACATTATTGATATTGTTTATTTGGGCCTTTAAATATTCTTCATCAGGTTTGCTAGAGATCTGCCCATTTTATTAATATGCTCAAATAACTAATTCCTTGCCTTTTGATCCTGTCTCTTTGATATTTTGTTGTCTGTTTCATTAATGCTACCCTTTATTAATTTCATTTTTAATTTATTTCTTCAACTTTCTTTGAGTTTATTCTGCTGTTTTCTTTTTTTTCTAATTCTTTTAGTCATTCTCATTTCTAATTTAACCCTTTAATCTTTGATTATTGAGAAATCTGTTTCTTAATAATCCAAAGATATAGTAATTTTCTGTAATAATCTTCGTATTTTTACATATAACTTAACTGCATTTTAACTAGATAATATATAAATTATGAATTCCATTTGTAAATGTGTTGAGAATTGTTTCATGATCCATTATATGGTCAATTTTTATAAATATTCTATGTGTTTGAGAAGAATGTATTATACAGCTAATCACTAATTTGTTATATTGTTGATTATGTCAAGAATGTCTATCATGCTTTTCAAAATTTCTTTTTATTTACAGATTTATTTTGGCTTCTTGTTCTATTAATTAATTAGGGGTGTGTTAAAGTCTGCCATTTATATGTATATATGTGGGGATTTAAAAAATTTTTTTGTAGATCTGTCAACTTTTGCTTTTTTATATTTGAATACCTCCTATATATATTCAGATTTAAAAATTATATTTTTTACTTATTTAACTATTTTATTAGTATGGAGTTGCCCTGTTTTCTGAAACATGGCTATTTTCCTTAAAGACAATTTTGTTTGATATGAATGTAACTATACCAGCTTTGGATCGGTAAGCATACAAACTTGGGATGACAGGCTTTTGCAGTGGTCTGCTCCTTTTTCATTCCTCTCTCCACTCTTTCCCAGCCTCAAAGTGTATTACTTTCTTGCTAGCTCAAAAATATTATTGGAAGTTTTTTGTTTTTGTTTTGTTTTTGCCTTTTTTTCCTAAGGAAAGAGTCAGTCCAAATACCTAACCAGCCATATTACTGGAAAGAGATGGTTATTTCATTTAAAATGTTAAGTTAAGGGACTTTTGGAATAAGCAGAAGTCAATAATTAGCAAACAACTGATAAAAAATGGAATATGAAAATGTACAACTAGAAATGAAAAAAGAGTTTAGGTATAGTGATATAGATAACAACTGGGTTTTACTAGTGTGTAAAGCCATAGTACTTCTAGTACATAGTACTAGAAAATAGGAATATTTAGTGCAAGAATAAAGAGTATTCAGGATTGAATCCAAAGCAAGTAAAACACAAGATATAGGCCAAAATGTCAGAATGTTTGGAGGAAGACATGACATGAATCACAGCATGTAAGACAAGATAATTAATTCATAGAAATTGTAGAATTAACTCAAATAGTAATCTGAGTTGCCCTGCAGTTACACTAATTTTCAGTCCTATATAACAAAATTATTTCTAAAGAAAGATTAAATTTATCCTCCATCTATATAAAAACAAGTAGATCAAGAATTAGAATAATTGGTGGAATCTTTAAATCATGATTCTGCAAACGTCTGGGCCCAGTAGTAAACTATTGGGCTTGGTATTGTAAAACAAGCAATCTATAATTAATCTATAATTGTGAAAGTATAATCTATGAAATGTTGAGAATGACTTCATAGAAATGTTTAACATACTGTGCTGCTGAATTGCTTTTCTTGTGTTGTCAAGGTACTAGGTAAGAAAATAAGATTGGTTTTCAGAACATCATCTTTAGCCTTGAAATTTAACTCCCTTTTTGTATAGGTTAATCATAATAGAAATTATGGGATAAAATGACATATATTAAACATTTGATAAAAGCTCAACCCAACCCCTTTAATCCAGCATACAATCTTATCCAACAAAATGAAACAAGATGGCACACACTTCCAATCTTCTTGAATTGCCATACAATCTGATATAGTTGTACTGGACAGTAGTCTCTCAAGAAGAGATGGTTAAATAAGCTTTAAAGCACTCCAAATAATACTGGCAAATCACCCTTACAATGTCAAAGTTTTAAATAGCATGCAAATGCACTGTAACAACAAAACACAATGACAGGTGACTCATAAGGCATGGCTATTCATTTCCAACAGTATCTCCTGACCACACAACACAAACAACCATATCATATGTAGAAGCACATATAGGGGCCGGCTCGATAGCCCAGTGGATAGGGCACCGGCATACCACATGGGAGGCCCCGGGTTCGGTTCCCGGGGACCTCTCCTAGCGGGCAGACCGCCTTGAGAATGGCAAGCCGCCATGGGCGGGCCAGAGCTGCTGTGGGCAGGGCAAAAAGCTGCCACGGACAGGCAAAAGCTGCCACGGGCAGGGCAGGTCACCCGCGAACTGAAGCAAGAGCCGGCCGTGAATAGAAGCAGAAGCCGCCCACAAGCGGGGAAAGCCGCGCCTGCGCAGTGACCAAGTCTCGGTGCGCCCCCGCAACGGGGGGGAAGGGGAGATATGTAATAAAATAAATAAATCTTTAAAAAAAAAAAAGAAGCACACATAAATAAGGTCTTTCTCTCTTTTTAAACAATTACACTTTACTGGATATAGTTCAGACATAGTCCAACCTCATTTATGTTTGGGCTTGCTTTTTTCTGTGTTAAAAGGTAAGTTTTCAATAGTTCAGTAAATATTCATCTGTTTATTTTTTTGCCTTTGGGATCATGTAAGACACAGGGATTGTGTTGTTTTTTTGTTGTTGTTTTTTCAGGTAAAACATTTGCTACTTTGGACTCATAAATGCTCATGACAAGAAAATGTCTAGGTCAGTATGCTGAAATGGGTAATTCCACAATCTTGGCCTCTAACTTATGTAAGTTTTTTTCTGTGTCCTTATCACTTTCAGTTATCTTGATTGTACCATTTGAACTTACTTTCTTATAATTGATTTGAGGATAAAATTAATCATGAAACTTTTGGCCTCAGTATTGCCGTGCTAAAACAGATGCATTTTCCTGATCACAATTTGTCATCTAACACACTCTCTGTGTTTTAAGTGAAGTAGAGTCATTTTATTTTTCCTATCATAAATAGCTACACTATAAAATCCATTCTACTTTTAAGGAGATGATTGAAGCTATCTCCATACATAAAACACTTTGGCTGAAAGGTGCTGTATTCCTGAAATAGGCTTTCATTATTTATTGGCTTACTACCGTATAATATTTTTTTTGAAGCACTTTTGATCTGTTTTATAAATATCGTGTTTTCATTTTGAGAAGTATTTAGCATGCTGGAAAACTTTCCACTTAAAAAAATTATCATAATGGTCCTTCAAAGAGAGTTTGGTTTGAATAACCAGTGGCAAAATCTGTTCTTGGACTCAGGCAGGCTTTTGAGAGCAAATTATGGCCTGGCTGTATGCAATTGTCAGAGTGGTTAAAATAACCAGGTTAAAATACACTAAAGGGAACAAGGGGTGGTAAATTTCAGAAAGGAAGACAAAGGTGTTATTACTCTGATACTTAAACATTTGCTTTAACATGTCAAGGTAAAGATATTAAAAGCAGCTTTTAAATATTTCTCCAGAAAAGGGCATTATTAGGGTTCTCTAGAGGAAGAGAACTGACAAGAGATATCTGTACATTTTATGAGTATTTATAAGATTGTCTCACATGACTGTGAGAGTACACAAGTCCACATCTGTATGGCAGGCTGCAAACCATGACCTCTGATGAAAGTCCTCAAAGAATTCCCTAGGAGCAGCTGATTGACTGAAGTAGAGATGAAAATTCTCTCCTCTGACTGCTGAAATCATCACTTCTCCTTTCAAGGCCTTCAACTGATGGTATAAAATGTCTATCATTGTTGAAGGCAATCTCCTCAGTTGACAGCAGTTGTAATCAGCCGTAGTTGCATTCAGCTCACTGATGATTTAAGTTCACTGGGAAGACAGTAATGATTAGGCCAGTGCTTGCTTGACCAAACTACCAGGCCCCATTACCTGACCGAGGTGACACATGAGCCTAACCATCACAGTCCATCCCTTGTCAACTTGGCAGCCATATACATTAACCATACTTCATATTTAAATAAAAACAATAACAGACATATTTTTCACTTAACATAACTCAACTGTCCTGCATGCAACCAGAAATGCACTAAATCTCTCTAGAATAGGGTCCAGGTTCTTGGGTAATATTCACTATTACATGTGATATCCTATAACAAATATTATGACATGAAGCTAATACAACTTATGTCATATGATAAGGGGATAAGCTAGGGAAAGAAACAGTGGTATTTTCTTTATGTACATACACAAACATACTCAACAAAGCAAGGAATAAATATAATAATTACAGTCCTCATTTCTGTAACTGGTCATGTGGTCATAATTCATATTTATCACTGCCTTCTTCCACTACCCATTCCATGTTCCCTTTACCCTCAGCAAGCGCCTCAGTTGGCTATAGTTCTCTGACTGGTGGGGTGACCCGTTTCTTCATTCCTGAAAATGCTGGGCCATTTCTGAATCACAAGGCATGGTAATACTACAAGACCCCCTAAAGGATCTCCTGTATTCGAGGAAAGTTATTATTTTTCTCCATTGTGTAGTTACATTTCTATTTCCCCTTGATAGTTAGGACCAATCACTCAAGTCAGTAAAGTAATTCCCTTCTTTGACTGTTAATTCAGAGGCATAAGGAACCCAAAGTCGCCAGGTGGCAGTCTTAACTTTCAGTTCAGTGGAATCATTGTTGTGTTCCCTGTTGGAAGCACTCCTCATTTTGGACTAAGACCTGTGGGCCAGCAGAGCTTAAAGTTGCAGGGACAGGAAGCAAGAATTTTTCTAGTGCATCACTAGGGGTTTTAATAAGTGGTACCACTCCCATTTCCACCCCTTGATTCCTGGACCTATGAATCCTGGCTATGGAAGAAAGAGCACCATAGAGTGGATGCTGATTTAGAGCATACACAGCCTCCTGGAGAACACTACCCCAGCCCTGCAAGGTATTGCCACCTAGTTGGTGCCGTAATTGAGTCTTCAAAAGGCCATTCCACTGTTCTATTAAGCCAGCTGCTTCAGGGTGATGGGGAACATGGTAAGACCAGTGAATTCCATGTGCATGTGCCCATTCCTGCACATCATTTGCTGTGATGATTTGTTTTCAAAAGGTCATTCCATCATTCTGTCAATCCAACTACTTCAGGATGATGAAGAAAATGGTTGTGTTAGTCAGCCAAAGGGGTGCTCATACAAAATACCAGAAATCTGTTGGCTTTCATAAAGGGTATTTTTTTGGGGTAGAAGCTTACAGTTACCAGGCCATAAAGCATAAGTTACTTCCATTACCAAAGTCTGTTGCCACATGTTAGAGCAAGATGGCTGCTGATGTCTTCAAGGGTCCAGCCTTCCTCCTTTTCTTCCTCTTAAGGTTCCGTGGTCCCAGCTTCTTCCAATATCAGCTGTAGGCTGGGATAAGTCTTGTCTCTGTCCTGGGGGTTGTTTCTCTTTGGGCTCAGCAGCTCTGCTTTCTCCACAAGGCCAGCTGTAAACTATCAGGCAAATGGCTCAGCTCTCTTCCCTGGCCTCTGTCATGTCTAATGGAGTCTTTTCTCTTTCCGCATATATCTGCTTCTCTGTATATTCACTTCCCAGAGCTCCAGCATTAAAACTCCAAACTCTCTACTCTGCATGTTGTTTTCTCTGTGAGTCCTTGCCCACCAAGGAGGTGGGGACTCAACGTCCTATTGACATGGCCCAATCAAAGCCCTAACCATAATTTAATCAAGCAAAAGTGAAATCACTGAAGTTAATACACTCTAATATGCCCAGAGGAACAGACCAGTTTACAAACATAAGCCAATATATCTTTTTGGAATTCATAAACAATATCAAACTGTTACAATGGTGTATTAGTCACCCAAAGGGGTGCTCATGCAAGGTACAAGAAATCTATTGGCTTTTATAAAGGGTATCTGTTTGGGGTAAAAGCTTACAGTTACAATGCCCTAAAGAGTCCAACTCAAGGGTGCTTCCTTACCAAAGTCAGTTGCCACGTGTTGAAGCAAGATGGTGGGCAATCTCTGCCTGGTCTCTCAGGGCTTCCTATATCAGTCTCTGGCATTGGGCTTGTTTCCTTCTGGACCTTTTCAGCTGCTCAACTGCTCTGTTCTCTTCAGCTGCAAAGTATCAAGCAAAGAACTCATCTCTCCCTGGGGCTTTAGCTTTTGAGCCTTCTCCTTTCTGTCACATGGTAGAACCGAAATGGCCAAGTTCTCTCCTTTTCTGTGTGTCTTCTTGAGTAAGTGTCCATTTATATCAGCCCACTAAGGGAATGGGGACTCAATCTGAGTCATGCCCTACTGATGGGGTCAAATCAAAGCCCTAATCTTAACAGGTATTTTAATCAAGACATGTCAGCTGACTCTAATGCATTCCAAGGGTATCACACCCAGAGGAATACATTAGTTTACAAACATAATCTCTCTTTGTGGGATTCATAAATAATCTCAAACTGCCACACATGGTAAGATCAGTGAAGTCTATGAGCTTGTGCCCATTCCCACATATCATTTGCTGTGAAGTGAGTTCCTTGATTGCAAGGAATTCTGTGTGGAATACCATGATGGTGGATAAAGAATTCTGTAAGTCAATGGATAGTAGTTTTGGCAGAAGAATTGTGGGAAGGGAAGGCAAACCCATATCCAGAGTATGTGTCTATTACAGTTAGAATAAATTGGACCACTTCCATGATCAAAGTGATTCAATGTAATCAAACTGCCACAAGGCAGCAGGCTGATCACCTTGGGGAATATTGTCATATTGGGGACTGAGTATGGGTCTCTGCTACTGGTAGATTGGACACTGAGCAGTGACTGTAGCCAGATTGGCTTTGGTGAGTGGAATTCTGTACTGCTGAGTATGTCTATACCAATTATGCATTTTGGGACTGGGGATATAACCACAGAATGGGTCTGGGGACCACTGGACTCACTGTGAGGTGGACCAGAGTTAAAACTTCATCGATCACCTGACTTCCACAAGCCCCTACTCTGACTGGTGGACCACAGTAACATTTTGGGTCTCTTGGAATTAATGTCAATTCTGAGCCAGTGTCTAATAATTCCAGGAATGTCTGATCATTTCCTTTTCCCCAATGCACAGTTATCCTGGCAAAAGGTTGTAGGTCTATTTGGGGAAGGCTGGGAAGAAGATTAAAAGTTTAAAGTTTTGGCAGTGTAACAGGGTCTTTCCCCAAGGGATCCCAGCCTTCTCATTCAAGTGGCTCTGGGTTTGTAAACTGTCTCAAGTCTGGGAATTGGTTAAGGAGCTGTGACTCTCTGTCTCTGTAATTCAAGTGAGACTTTTGTTCACTTAGCTAGAACCCTTCTGCTTATACAGATCAAGTAGGAATTTAGTAGACTGCTCAACTATTTTACTTCTAGGTACCCCATGATCTATTACTCAATGCCATAGGTCTATAGACTATTTTGATTACTGCTTTGAGTCTACTGTTCATTGTGGTAGCCACACTCAACTTGTCTTTGGTGGTTAACTACTGTCATTTGGATTTTGCCAATCAGGATCCAATCATTCCCATTTTTTTAAGGACCCCAGTTAGGTGACAGAAGTTTCCAAGATAATATCTGCCCTACAGAGAAGAACAACCACTGTGCTCTTCAAACTTATTTCCTCACAGTCCTAGTGAAAGATGTGTCCTCTGAACATTCCTGAGATGAGCGAGCAGGCCTTACATGACACATCCACTCCAGTATTCCATTCGCTCTAAGCCTTTGGATCCCCTCATCTACAATATACCAGGGCCATTCTGGCATTTCGACCTCAGGTAATGTTGGCTATCTTTTGGTCTATGTTTCAGCCAGCTGCCTGAACAAACTGTTAGGGCCCTTTCTAACACCTTGAGCTACAACATTGAATCCAGAATCTCTGTTTAATTGGTCAATATCAATAAATTCTTCCTAATCCAACTTTACATTCCTTCCACCATTATCCCACACCCTTTATATCCCTTCCCACACATATTCTCCTGATTTTTGTCTCTATAAATTGGAAAACTCATGCAGCTCTCATATTTTGTACCTCACCCTTTGGGGCCTGTTGGGACTTTAGTCTAGTTATGGATCTAGAATAAAAGAGGGGTGGTAGAAGTTGGTAACAAAAAGGATTAGAAGGGGCCAACCATATAGCCCAGTGGATAGGGCGCCGGTATACCACATGGGAGGCCCCGGGTTCAGTTCCCGGGGACTTCTCCTAGCAGGCAGACTGTCTTGAGAAGGGCAAGCCGCCATGGGCAGGCCAGAGCCGCCGTGGGCAGGGCAAAAAGCTGCCAAGGACAGGGCAAAGCCGCCACGGGCAGGGCAGGTCACCCGCGAATGGAGCGCAGCCAGCCACCCGCGAACTGAAGCAGAGCCGGCCGTGAATAGAAGCAGAAGCCGCCCACAAGTGGGGAAAGCCACGCCTGTGCAGTGACCGGCCTTGGCGCGTCGCCACGACAGGGGGGGAGGGGAGATATGTAATAAAATAAAATAAATCTTTAAAAACAAACAAACAAACAAACAAAAAAAAACCCGAAAAGGATTAGAAGTTTCTTGCATGCCAATTATCTCAGGGCATTCCTTTGTAGGTTCATCTGGTGAGACAGGATTAATCTCTTCAGGTGGATGTTGAATGGCAGACTCCTTAAGGCAGATTGGATCTA
This sequence comes from Chaetophractus vellerosus, assembly GCA_004027955.1. NCBI lineage: Eukaryota > Metazoa > Chordata > Mammalia > Cingulata > Chlamyphoridae > Chaetophractus > Chaetophractus vellerosus. The sequence goes on from PVKH010003786.1 coordinate 10,301, forward strand.
GGGAAGCTGATTCCTCAGGGTTGGCAGCAGGTCTGGTGGCTGTTTTCTCAGGACAATCTATCTGACAAAGACTTAGCAGAATTCAGGGGTTCAATGGCCCCACTGCCAATATTTTCAACCCATACGTATCCATTCCAATTTTCAGAATTCTACTCCTTTCTAATGTCTTCACTTTACCAGCAGACACCCTGCAAGGTTGAGATTTCAGTTACTGTTGTAACTCTGCTACACACACAATGAAACTCTGGGTCTGGTTTTCAGAGATCTCAACCCTGCAGCTACATGAAACAAGATTTCTTAAAAGCTCACATAGAAACAGTCACATCCTTCATGTGGCTCTTGAGTTGCAAATATGTAGTCTTCAGCTCATCCCTTTCTATTATAGCTGTATCCAGTAAATTTAGGAACAACCAGCCAACATCTTTATACCTTTCAATTCCACAAAACTCTGTTAAGGTGTCAAAAATGCTCCCCCCAGAGACTTGCCTCTTATAAGTATGTGAGTAGCCATATCCAGTGGTGATATTTTGCTTCTCTCTATTACCAACTCAGCTGTAGACTATCATTGGTATCTTGATTATTGGAAATAGTCATTGGTACCTTTGAATCTAGTTAGAGTAGAGTGCCAATTGCAAAAAATCCAGAACCAATTCAGAAATCCCATTTTTAAGATTCTGCTTCTCAAGAACCACTCCCAGTACTAAGCTGTATTAGTAAGGGTTCTCTAGTGAAATAGAACTGACAGGAGATATTTGTAATTATGAGATTTTATAAGATTGTCTCATGCAATGTAGGAGTGCCCAAGTCCAAATTCCATAGAGCAGGCTTCAAGCCAGGGACTCCAATAAAGGTCTTAGATGAATTCCCCAGAAGGAGCTGGCTGGTTGAAGTAAGAGATGAAAATTCTCCCTCTTCTGACTGCTGAAATCATCACTTCTCCTTTTAAGGCCTTCAACTGATCAGATGAAACATCTGTCATTGCTGAAGGCAATCTCCTCAGTTGATTGTAGATGTAATCAGCCATAGATGGCATCAACTTACTAGTGATTTAAGTCCACAAAATGTCCTCACAATAGCAATTAGGCCAGTACTTGCTTGACCAAAATACCAGGCACCATTACCTGGCCAATTTGACACATGAGCCTAACCATCACAGGTGCCTTTAAAATCTTGATGCTAGTCAGGTACATGAAGTTCAATTAAAATCTGCTAATAGTATTAGCCCATGAAAAATTTAGTCTCTGATGCCTTAACCCAGTCCTGGGGCTGGTAAAGGAATTGTCTACTGACAAGAAAATGTATAGAATAATACTTTGCACATAATAGTAATAAATATCCATTTAATGATTCAATTTTAAAAAAATCCTGGATCCCACAGTCACAAATTTGGGTTTGACTTACTTCTTGAACTTATCTTTTTTGTGGGGGGGGGGGGGCTTCTTCCTGGACCAGGTAAAAGCTCTTGCACTTTTTGGTCCTTCAATCCTTACTTGGACCCCTGGCAATTTGTTCTTGCCATTAAGTTACTCTTCTCTTTCCTTCATCTTATACATTTATTCATTCAAAAGTCAACTTCTTTGAAAAAACTTCACTGAGTGTTCTATCTAATGTAGCCATGGCACCCTGCACTTCAGCTATTATATATATTTTATTTCCCTAATACTAGTGTTATTTAAAATTGTGATGTTTACTTTTTTGTTTACCTGTGTATTCTCTTTCTCTCACATATAGAATGAAAGTTTGTCTATCTTATTTACCATTGGATCTCCAGATGTGTGCTGGCACACAGTAGCCACTAAATAGCTTTTTGTTAAATATATGAATGAGTCCCCAAAATGTATGATCATCTGCCAGGTGGAAGTGAGAAAGTTAGAACATTTCCCTGTGGAGAGAATCCATTGCTATTCCATTTACTTCCACATAATTTGTAACTCTTCTAATACAGTCTCTGGCAACAAAGGAAATAAGTATTCATTCATATAGGTATTTCCTTATCTTATTTCTAGCAATTTGCCATAGGGAAATATTACTTCTGAATTGTAATTAAACAGTATCTTTGAGGAATGTCTAAGATGCTACCAGTTAGAGACAGGTGGATATGTTACTTCCTCAGCAAAGAAATAGCATGTGGTGTGAATGTGGAAAATATTTTGGGAGTGGAAGACAATTGGCATATTAATGTGGCAGTAACAAGGAATTAAGGGGAAAGCTATTTGATGACTAAAATCTGTGGCTTATATAAATATATGTCCAGGATAAAGTGAAACTAAATAAGACTGAATATACTTGGACATTTAATAAGTATTTCAATAAGTATTTTTAATAAGGAATGAAACTGAAGTATTTTTAAAAATAGCATCTTTGTGTTATTCCATGTCCAGGAAGACTTACCAGTGTGATCATAGTGTCACCAAGGCCCGTTTACTGCATTAATTCTCCCATTAAAAATTTAATTTATATAAAAGTCTAGATTATTTGTAAGAAGTATTCAGCAGATTTATGCTACTGCAGGGAAGTATTAAATAATGGCTTACTTTGAGTTAAATGAACCTTGCATTTGATAGACCGTTATCTAAAATGTTTTTGCTTTTGTTAATAATAAATGACAAGACAAAGTGAATATATAGTTGTTTACTGAAATTTTAAAAAATCATTGAAATGATTATGTGGTTATAATAAACCTTAATTTTGCTTGTTATGGCCAATGAGATGAACTGCACAAAATGGCACGGGGTTGGTTGTGAGATAGGGTAAGATTAATGTTTTAAAATAACAGGTCATATTACAAAAAGCTCATGAGTTTTAACAAATAGCTTATTCTTATTAATAAACTCATGTAGTTGTATTTAAAAGGTTAATGGGGAAAATAATCTTACTCCAGGGAGAGAATTCTTAGGCTCCTAGAATCCTTTCATTGCGGTGATAGTGAGTGACCTTTTACTGAAGTTTCCACCAAGACTGTTAAAAATGGGCCAATTATGGAGAGTGAATATCTTTTAAATTTGTCACTGATTATCAGCTAGTTTCAGGGAATGACAGTTTCAGTAAAATAAATAAATTGTTATTTGTTTCAAACTCTCCTACACTTTTAGAAATGGCCGGGGGCTCTTAATCTCTGTAGTGTAGAACTTCTTACATAATCTTCTAACTAATTCTTAGGAGATTGGACTCAGTTTGGGAATAAGGTTACTTTTGAAATGTCATTTCCGAACAAGTAGTTTATGGTGAATTCTTATGATTACTGTACTTTTTGTTATTTTAGTCACATGGGAAGAAAGAAAATGGTAATAGGATGGCTGATGATAGAGATGGGAACAGTATAAAATAGTATAATAGTTACTAGTCAACAACAGTTACATAAGTAGTAAAGCAGTACAATGATTTGAATATGTTTAGTGCCTTCCATTTGCCCAGTTCTTTCATACATAATCTCTACATCTTCCAACAATCTTTCAAGGTAAGTATGATTAACCCATTCAACTCAGTAGGAATACTAAGTTCAGAAGATTTAATAACTTGTCTTTTTTACACAGCTACTACGTGGCAGAGCTAGGATTTTGACTCAAGTTTCTCTTTTCTCTAAATATTATGCTCTTAAACAATAAACTATATTGAATGACTATGAGCCTACATATCTTCATCTGCAAAATATAACAATATCTACCTCCTGGAATAACTATAATAATGAAATGAGGCAAATGCATGCAAGATACTTTGTAAAATATCTTCCTTCCCATAGAAAGTGTTAATAAATATTACTTATTTTATTATTACTATAAGCGTGATAATGTTTGATATTTGATTTTGAAGTAATTACTCAGGTCTCAAATCCATTCCTATTTAACTTTTCTGCTATTCATTTTGAGAGACATCTCACTGACGATTTGAAAATGAGAATTTCCCTAGATAGAAAGGAAAAATATTATTGGTGTGTGTTTTGTTTCTTAAGAAGTTTGCATTTTCACGAGGTATCCTGAATCTTGATAAAGGATTTTTTTTTTGGGGGGGGTTACATTAAATATGGTGCATAATCAGATATTACTATAGTCCCAGGGAATGCCATTAAGGACATAAAACATTCAGCCACAAGAAGCAATAAGCAATTCAGGTAGAAAAGAAAAGAGAACCCAAGAAGAAATGACTCTCATCCTTCTAAATTATTTTATTTTCTCAGTAACTTTCTATTGTTATTGACAGTACCCGTTCAATGTGGTTTCTTTTTCCTTAAACTTTTCTTCATTTTCCCTCATATTCATTTCCTATGTTTTTCAATGAGTTTTCTTTGTAATTTTTAGATAGAGAAAAAGTGGATAGTTTTGAAATATTAAGATTTTTTACTTCACAAAGATTTATTTAATCTCTTTTGGAATTCATGAGCTCCAGTAGTTCATTTGAATGATAATTCACCTTATACTTTGATTAATACTAAACCATCAATCAAACTGATGCATAGTTATAGAAGAAAAATGGAAAAATAAAATTTAGTACATTTTTTAGGAAAGTCCAAGGGAGGCATGTTGTCCAATGCAAATAGCACTGGACTTGGACTCAAGATAACTTATAGTATCAGCTGTGCTGCTAATTAACTGCTTTAACTTGGGGAAAATCATTTACCTTCAGCTTCCTCATCTGCACAGGAAGTAGCTGAATTAAATCTGTGGTTTCCCAATTATGGAGAAGTACTAAATCTCTTCAGAATTTCCTTGCCACTGGTATTAGCTAAAGTCAGATTTTGGGATTTCCAGCCATTTCTGCTAAAATCATCCAACACAATTCTGCTCCTATCCTATTAACTGAGGTTCCCAGACAGTATTCATTTGCAAAGAAAGGCTTACTCTGCTAGCAATATTCGAAACATAACTTCATTTCTAATGTCATTTCTAACATTTTCCAGTATCCCAAATAGGATATGCAGTGCATATTATCCTTGAGAAAATACTTCAGGCTTTCAGAAAAGAAATGTGTTTTGAAAATAATATTTATGTAACTATTTGTCAAAGTAGTTGTAAACAGTTCAGGATTTTGAGGGTGAGAAAAAATTGTGTCTGTTTACAGTTTAACCTTCATACATGTGCTCTGTTTTTACCCCAGGCCTACTTCAATCGCTTGCCATCAGTGTATCACCTCATGCTGGCCTTACATTTAGGCCAATATTTGGCAGTTAAGGTAACAAAGAAGGAAAAAGAAATTAGGCAGTGACAGTGAGATTTTAACTAAAAACATAACGAATATATGACATTGCAATGTATGCAATTTTATACATCTTTGTAGGAAATTATGAGATCAATTATAACATTTTGTTAATATTTCTTTGTGTAGGGTAAAGACACATTTGGATATCCTGGATCATTAATGAAAGATTTTAATTTTATATTTGATGGCAATGTACAATAATGCTATACTAGGAAATTAAATGTATTCCACATTTCATTAGTTCCTCACTGGGTAAACTTAAGAAAGACATTTAGACTTAAAGTAGAGTTCTAGATTAAATCATAAGATCCCTAATAATTCTTAGACATAGCATTTCTAGGACAGCTTAAGTTTTGTTATAAAACTTTTTAATCTTGTATTCTTTCATTTCCACTAGCTGTTGATTTTTGTATTTAAATAGTATAGCCAGTGATTTGCTTGTTTATTTCCTTTGATTTTATTTATTTACTTTGGTTTTAAAATGTATTGTTGTTCTGCTATTGGTTGATTTATCTTGCAACATATTGTGCGTGTGTGTGTGTGCATGTGTGCAAAATAATGCACTGTTGATGAAATAGTTCATAGGAACAAAACTGCCTTTTTAAAAGTTCTAAATGATACATTGCTGCTAACTTCAACTTAATCCCTTTCTTTGCTGATTCTTATTCTGCCTTGGGAAATTGTTAGATCATTTTGAGACTTTGAAAATATTTGTTCTGATATTTCTTCTGGATTTGGGGACATGGTGTTGGTGACAGCATAGTTTCTAATCTCCCTGAATTCCCCACATAAGAAAACACAGAAGAACTAAGTTAGTAAAGCCAAAGCCAGAGAAACTGTGTGCAACAAAATACCTGTCCCCTAAATCAAAACAGGTGATGGGTTAAAGGACTATATAAGCTGTAGGGAACAGAGTGAAAAATTAGACTGCTTTGAACATTATTTTGATAGATTTAAATTTGGAAACATGCAAATTATAAAACTGTAAAACACGAGTTATAAAAATCATTCCCCAAAATTGAAAGTAAAATGAAACAAATTAACCTAAATGTATATAGTGTTAGTTCCTATACTGCAAGGAACTAATCCAAAGACTTTAAAACATATTTATGGACTGTACATCACAGCGGGAAAATGCACAAAGAAAAAAGAGACTTTGAATAAAAAAGTTAAACTGTTTTCATAAGCACATTGATGTTGGTAGTGATATTATTATTCTGAAACTGTTTTCTATGTAATATGGAATATAAAGCCAAATTAATAAATTTCGGTTTCATGGACATCCAGAATATTTGGCTTGGAGAAAAGGAAATACAGCTGTAAGATATTGGAAGTATCAGTATAAAGCCATGCTGTACTTTGTATATAAGAAAATATACACGTCCTACCTCTGCCACTGAAGAAATACTTGCACATACAAATAATGGCTAATGCCATAGCAATGAGCATGTCTATCACTTCGATTATGGTTTTTAAATATAATTCATATGAAAACGTATTTGTCCTTGAAATATTGAAAACCATGACTGATCCAGGTTTGAGGGAGTGGACAAGAAATGTATTAGATGAGCCTGGAGTATATTTGCACATCACCAAGCAAAGCATCTCTCAAAGACTACTAAGTCATGTCAAAAGAATCAGAAGCCAAAGTGGTTAGGCCCACACTGGTCATATATGGGGACATTTGATTATCTAGATAATGAATACTTAGCAATGGATTGAAAGACATAGAATATGATTAAGTCCATTGGTACATAATGATACTTAAAATCTTCATCTTTCGAAAATGGTAGGAAATTGACTCATTTTTAAAATTAAGTATAGAGGGAAAGCATCAAACATTTACTGTATTTTCTATTCCATAGAATCACAGTTAACAAAATAGTTGATAAAAATTTTCTTGTTATAGAAGTAGCCATATGAAAATGAAGATGGAATAATAGAATTACAATATCATCATTTTGCAATTCTTAATTAATTAGTGAATCTGGAAAATTATCATCAACAAGAGAGAAGAAAACAGGCATTATATACCTTTTGATGGGAATGAACACATCCAATGTGAAAAAGCCTTGCAAAACCAAGAAAAAAAATCAACAAACTAAATCTTATTAAGACTTAAACCCAATTTATAGGAAATATGGGAGATAAAAGATTATATTAACATTACAGGAAATGCAAAGGAGGAAAATCTAGGACTAAGTATAAAATTTCTTCAATAAAACATTTCCAGAAAAAATATAAAAGACAAACCTCCATTACAAGAAACTTAAGAGGCCTTTCAACCGGTTGTAATATATAGATTGTATTTGGATCTTAATTTGCAAACAAACCAAGAAAATATGGATATTTGATGAAGATATGGACTTTTGTCCATAATGATATTGTAATATAATTTTATTGATATTGTTATATTTAGAAAAAACAGTCCTTATATTTTAGAGATTTATACCAAAACATTTACCAATAAAAAGGTGTGCTAGCTGGCATTTGCTTAAAATAATTAGGGGTGTGGTAAAGTGTCTTAGGTATAGATAAAACCAGATGGCCCAGAAGTTGATAATTGTTGACGTTGGATAGTGTGCATTTTAATTTCCTGGCTCCTTAAACAAATACCATACAATTGGTTGTCTTAAACCATGGGAATTTATTGGTTCACAGTTTTAAGGCTAGGAGAAAACCAAAACCAGTCTCCACCAAGACTGTGGCATTCTGGGGCTGGCTGCTGATGATCCTTGGTCCTTGGCTTTTCTGTCACATGGTAGTGTACATAGTGGCCTTTTCTCCTTTATCTTCCGAGTTCTGTTGACTTCCTGCTTCTGGCTGCCCCCTGTGGCTTCCCCTTTCATCTGACTTTCATTTTGTCTATCAAGGACTCAGTAATTCGGGATTAAAGCCCAACCTGATTCAGAGGGGCCGCACCTTAACTGAAGAGATTTTATTTACAATGAATCAACACCCACCAGAATGTGGACCAAACCAAGAACACACCCAAACCAGTGTATACAATTCAATCCACCACAGTGGGTAAATGGAATTATTATTTCTACATTTGCATATGTTTGACATTTTCTATAAGAACATTTTTTAAAAGATCCTACTTAGAAAGAGTTTAGTTCATTTCTTACGGAAACTTTCATTCTATAGCCAGGGTTAATTACTGACCCACTTATGCTTCAGTGAGTAGCCCTGTTTCATGGGTCTTTATCTTAGATGGTATTGTTTTCCTTTCAGTCAAGTTACATTTCCACTTTTTACTTCACCCTTAATTATCGAAATTTATATCAAATGTCGTTAAAATCTCTTGTTGCTATCACCTCTGCCCATTCCCCACACAGACACAAACACTTGTGAGGAATTTAACAATTAGTTTATCAGTTTAGTTATGAGACACATACATTTTAACAAAAACAATTTTAATAGTGTAAAAATGGCTTTTAGTAGACCTTTAGACTCTGCTGTATTATTTTTAGGCACTTAGAATTGCTGTGTATTACACCTTTCAGTCTTACTACTAAAAACATGAATTTTGGATTTATTATGGTTTTGGTCTAGAGTGTGATGCTCCTAGTTGTATGGTCACTAAATCAGTCTTCTGTCAAATCAGAAATCTTGGGAAATCGAAACCACTTAGCTTTCTCTTTTTAACATTGCTTCATTTCCTTTTCATTTTGAAACTGCTCTATTGTTGTTGAAATCTAAAAGATGACCAGATGGTGCTATTCAGAAGCTTCAATTTGGCCTAAAATCAAACTCTCATGAAAAAACTTCAGGAAATTTCTTGCTAGTGAAAATTATGTTTTAAAACCTTGCAGTAGTTTTATTTACTTTACAGGTATTTATACGTTCTTTGACTTTTTTAAGGAAATTAAGAGGAATCCTTTTCCCTGAATATATTTTCCCTGTAAATTGAAGCTAACATTCAATAAAATAGCCCAATTAATTATATCAAGGTGATGTTTTGAAGTCATTACTTTTAAATGTATTCATCTCTGGATATTCATGCTATATAATTTGTAGATTGAAATATTCATTATTATAGAATTTTAGTCTATTTCAATGTTTCTTTGCTGAGTTTGGAACATATTATAATTAGAAAGCTAAATATATAGTAATTAACTTGGTTTGCCATGTTTTGATAAATATATTTTTATTTCATGGGGAATGCTTGTGTAGGAACATCTTGCACTACTACATCAACCTGGTCTACCCTGGTATAGAGTGCTGTGGTGCACTGTCAGGTTGCCTACTCTTGGCTCTCAGCTGAATCTCACTTCAGGAAATGCCCTGAGCCCACCGGAGGCTGCCTTCCTATCAAGGGTTATACCCATTCTCCGGGACAGATTGCATCTGAAGGCTGGTTGATGTACAAGTAAAAGCCCAGACTTCCCGCTTCAATTCAGGAACTTGGAACTCCTCTTGGAATGGTCTGAGACCTCTGATGAACTGCATCATAGTTCAACTACCCAATCCTACACCCCCCCCCTTCCAATTTGGGATATTTATGAAGTCGTTTCCCAATAAACTTCCTGCATAAATATCTCCCAGGGAAGCAGCCTGCAACAGTTGGTATTAGAAATGGTGCTAAGAAGCTTACTCTAAATTAGGATTTTAGAAATGGATAATGTTGGCAATCATGGCTCATTGGCTATCAGTAGTAGGTGGAGTACTGATAGTCCTGGGATATTGTAGCTTTGCATTTGTTAAAACATTTACCTTGTTGAGCTGGGATGGATTAGTGGTAGGAAAGACTACAATGGCAGATTCAATTTCTTGGACATTTGATATATTCAAGTAAGTAGGAATTATAAGGACTATGGGGTTGGAAGGCTTTTTCTGGGGAGAAATCAATATATTGGAGAAAAGCTGAAGGTTATTGATCATGAATTGAAGGTGAAGTATGAATCCTGAGGGTCTCCATGGCAGCTTGTATGAGACTTTCATCTCCTGAAATCAAAGCGCAGAAATATCTGAAGATCATATTTAAGACTTACCTTTAAGTGTAGCAGAACTCCAAGGAAGGTATAAGTCTCAAATACAGAAAGTCTCCTACACTAAAGCCGAGGTTCTAATCGAGAAGATGTGGTACCATTGGGATGGGAATGTCTGGATCAATGCACTTGGAAGTCTTGAATCTTCAGTTTCTCTTAAAACCTGACTTACTCTAGTCTCTGGATTTAGATATTAATTATAAAATAGTTTTGATTTATTGGTTTAAAACAACTTAAATAATAAGATTACTCAATTGATAGTTGTTTACCAGAAGGAACTTGATAGTATAAAGGGAAAAGTTATTATAAAGTTATTTCCTAATTTGTTAAACATTGACATTTGAGTGCAAGTATATCCATCAGCTTAAGTCTGTCTAGCAAAATTAGTTTAACATGCTCAGAAATCCAGCTAAGAAATTGCAGCAGGTGCGCGTATGAGTTCTAGAGGAAAAAAATATTTTTTCCTCAAAAGATCACTAGATGACACCGTTGACGATTGCAAAGTACCAAATGGCCAAAAATCAGATATAAAAATTACATGGTATGAAACAATTACTTTCTTTTCAGTGGTTCCCCCAGATATCAAAGAAAAAATACTATATAGTTCATAGGATTGACAGTTATTCAATTTCTTATCCTTAAGATCATTGACTTATTATTTAAAAATATATATTTCTGATTATGCTCCTTTCTGTTACCCCTTGATTCATTCATCCCATCTCATTACATGGTAATTATTTTTTGCTTGTGATTTAAGGTAAGAAATAGCATATTAATCTCCAAAATGTCTTTTTTAAAAACACACTTGACCTTGTAACTCAAAGTGTATTTTGTGGATCAGCATTGTTAGTATCACCAAATAACCTCATAGAAATATAGAATTCCAACCCTAGATATTCTAAACTAAAATATGCATTTTAGCAACACCCCCCTCCCCCAGATGATTATACACACACTTAACTTTGGGAAGCACTAAATTAGAAAAGAATCAATTCTTGAGTTGTATCAGAACAATGTTTTCTAATTTCAATTGAAGGAAATTTCACTAGAAGGAAATCAGATTCCACAGTGAGACTCCAGTTTGATCCCCAGCCAGGACACCTTGACAGATATTTCTTGAAGGCTTGTAGGAAATGCCACTTTAACTGGGAGGTCTTGACATTCCCCTAGACAAAAATATGGCCTCCTTTATCTCTCCCTACACTATGTACTTTCAAAGACCCTATACGTTCCCTATCACAAAACACATCACAAATAATTTTAAGCACTGTCTGTCTTCTTTGTGCAATGGATGTCTATTGGACAGTAGTTAAAACATCCTTTCCTGGTAATTTTCCCCATCCCATTCCTACCTGTGTGTTTGCAGCTGTAGCTATGGTGATTCTGCTTTGCTCCCCTTTTGTTGTCCAGAGGATTGTTTCGGTGGTAACCATCTGACTCATATAGAGTAGTCTCTTCTCTAGGAATTTGGAACTTGGAGAGAATGTGGGTGCCTGGACTATCACATATTATCTGAGGAGAAAGAAGCTCATGGTAGCTGCCTTCTGCTAGTTGATCTGCAAAACAGGAGAAGTCATTCTGCATTAGGAGATTGAGAATATAGATATAAAAAGAAGCACGAACGATGGAAATAGGGAAGACTTTTGAGTTTCTGTATTTCAGTCTAGGTCTTGGTTCCAGAAAAGACCACTTTACTAACACGTCTCTTTCTTTCTTAAACTAGTTCAAGTTGGGTTTCTAATATTCTCAACCAGTATAGTATGAATATAACCTAAAAAACTGCAAGCTTTGTAATGGCAAAAAATGTGTATGTCATGTTTAATGTTATAATCACAAAAATGTAGAAGAGGTCATGGTAAAAATTAGGCTCTCAAAAAGTATCTATGAACCCTGTTTAATGAAATGGATGAAGATCACGTTTACCATTAAGGGTTTTATGTGATCATAAAAGTGCGATTTATTTTCATTTTCCAAATTTTTATATTTTGGATGGCTCTCCATGACTTGCCCTCTTTGATATCTCTAGCATTTCTATTGCAGTGTACCATTTGTTGTTTGTGTCCATCTAGCACCTTCCTCTGCTTTGGCTAATGGGTCCCTATTTCCTGTGGGAAATCCATTTCATATGTTCAAGTAGTAATGACCCAGCCCTTTCCTTAGCATTCAATGCTAGGCACATTACCTAAGGCTTGTATAATTAGAGTATCCATTCCATGCTGGACACACGGATAAGTTCAAGAATGAACGCATGTTCTCAATTGGGTCTATCAAGTCCTCCCTCATAATTTTTCTGTGGAAATGAAGGGGAAGAATCTTCTTTTTCCATAGGACATGAGTCAAGGCTAACTCATTTCTTGGTCTGTGAACTGTGCTCATGCAAAATTTGGAGTGATATAATACTATGGTATAACTAAAGCCCCTGATTCTAGATGTGACTGAAGCCAGTCTCACAGTCACACATGCCAGTTAGTTCCCTTTGGGTCTTAGAGAAGTTTGCATAAAATCTTGATATTTGAATTGAAAGAGTTCTGACAAACATGCTACACACATGTACACACACATATATACACACATGTATAATTTAATAAAATAACTTGATAGATTTGGTTGTGGAAATATAGTCTTTAGGGAATTACTGGGATGGTATAAAAATGACAGAAATATAACCAAATTGCTCTGGAATTGAGAATTTATTATTTTGGGTGGTACCTACAGAGGAAGTGGAAAGAACGCAACAGTACAAAGGAAAATGGGAGAAGCAAGAGGGGGAAACAGTGTAGACACAACAGGATGACAAGAGGCTGGGAAAGGAAACCTTTTAAGAAATTCCCAGTGCAGATGTGACTCAGTTTTTAATAACAAAGATGGCTAAATTTACATTTCACATTGTGTGCTAGAATAAGTACTCTGTAAATTTTTACCATTTTTTTCCAAAGCATAAAAAGCCTACACAATTAACAAGTAAAATATATAGGAAATAATAAACATAGCAAGATAATTTGTTTCAAAAATAATATTTAAAAAACAAATAGTTTCCCTGTATACAAAAAATTAAATATTTAGAAAATGGAATGGAATAGAAAACTATTAGATGGTGGTACAAAAATAAAATACCAATATACACAAGGAATACACTTATGAATTTTTCAGTAACTATATGATGAAACTTTAAAATTCTATTGAGGGACAAAAAAAGATTTGACTATTCTATTTAGAATAAAATACTTTATTTTTATATAGGTAATTGTAAAAAAGACACAGTTCCCTTGAAGTTAAACTGTGACTAAAATGTGATAACAATCAAAACATCATTTAAAACTTTATAATGTGACCAATAGCTCATCTAGAAAAATACACACAGAAACTGTAATAGTCAGTGGGAAAAAATATATAGCGTTTGTATAGGTTAAAGCAAGCCAGACACAAAATGACAAATACTGTATGACTGCGCTTTTATAAGCTAAATATATTGTGTAAACTCATGGAGTTAGTAATCAGACTATAGGTCACCAAAAAAATAGAATGATGTTAGAGAAAAGAAAGCAGAATTGATAAAGGTTGTTTTTAAATCTTTGGAAATGAATAGAAATGGCGAGAGCACATCGTAATGTTTGTCACTAGCAGAGAGATTATATGAGTATGATAGTGGTTGTAAGGGAAAGTCTAAGGTCATATATATTACTAGAA
>PVKH010003787.1:0-24355 GCA_004027955.1 Chaetophractus vellerosus
TTCATTTTACTTGGAAAAGAAATGGCCAGAGCTGCATTTCTGCCCTGATTCATGGGTTGTTGCCAATGGTTTGGCTGGATAGTCAGGGATTTGGAAGGAACATGATTGGAAAATTGGGACAAAGAGGTCTGTGGAAGAAGAATGTGGATAGACCTTTTTGAGTGGGCAAAAATCATGAAAACATTTGTGTCCCATGTGAATGTTTACCAGAGGGTGACTTCAGCAAAGGAAGATTTTAATAATCAAGTGGATAAGATGATCCACTCTGGTTAATGCACAGCCTCTTCCCCAAGCATTCCTGTCATTGTCCAGTTGGCTCAAGAACAAAGTGTCCATGGAGGTAGGGATGGAGGCTATGCATGGGAACAGCAACATGGGCTACCCCTCATTGAGGCTGACTTGACTATAGCCACTGCTGAGTGCCCAATCTGCTAGCCTCAGAGACCCACACCCAGCCTTTGATATGGCAAAATTCTCTCCAGGTGACCAGCCTGATACCTTCGGACAGGTTATCTACATTGGACTACTTCAACCATGGAAGGGAGAGATTTTTCTTAACTAGAATAGACACAACCTCTGGATATGGGTTTGCATTTCCTGCACATAATGCTTCTACCAAAACTAACTAGAATAAACACAACCTCTGGATATGGGTTTGCATTTCCTGCACACAATGCTTCTACCAAAACTGCCATCAGTGAACTTATGGAATGTCTTATCTACAACCATGACATTTCACACAGCATTGCTTCTGATCAAGGAACCCATTTCACAGCATATGATGTGTGGGAATGGGCACATGTTCATGGAATTCACTGGTCTACCATGGTCTTCATCACCTTGAAGCATCTGGATTGACAGAATGGTGGACTGGCCTTTTGAAGACTCAATTGCTGTTCCAACTGAGTGGCAATACTTTGCAGCATTAGAGCAATGTTCTCCATGAGGCTATGTATGCTTTAAATAAGCATCTACCCTATGGTGCTGTTTCTCCTATATCCAGGATTCATGGGTCCAGGAATCAAGGGGTGGAAATGAGAGTGGCACCAATCATTGTTACCTTTAGTGACCCACTAGGAAAAATTTTGCTTCCTGTCCGTGCAACCTTAAGCTCTGCTAGTCTGCAAGTTTTAGTCTTAAAAGGAATGCTGTCACCAGGGAACTCAACAATGATTCCACTGAACTGTAAGTTAAGACTGTCACCTTGCCCCTTTGGGCTCCTCTTACCTCTGAATCAACAAGCAAAGAAGGGAATTACTGTAGTGGCTGGGGTGAATGATACTATCAAGGGGAAGTAGGGCTGCATTTACATACTGTGGGTAAAGAAGAATTTGTCTGGAATACAGGGCATCTCTTAGTACTGTCATGCCCTGTGATTAAAGTTAAAGGAGAACTGCAACAACCCATTGCAAGCAGGCTAACAATGGTCCAGAATCCTCAGAAATGAAAGTTTGTATTACCCCACCAGGCAAAGAATCACCATCAGCTGAAGTGCTTTCTGAGCATAATGGGAACATGGAATGGGTAGTGGAAGAAGGTAATGATAAATATGAACTTTGACCATGTGACCAGTTACAGAATGAGGACAGTAATCATCATGAATCTTTCTGCCTTGTTTCATTATGGGTATGATTGTATATGTAGACAAAATGAATTTGTTTTGTTCCCCAACATTTTCCCTTATCATATGACAGGTTATATTAGTTTCAAGTCATAATATTTAAAGATGTCAAGTTAAAGAGTGAATATTACCCAAGGACTGGCACCCCTATTCTGCAGGGAATTCTTTGCCTGTTGATTCAGAGGTAAGAGAAGCTAGAAGTGGCCAGGTGGCAATCTTAACTTCCAGTTTAATGGAATCATTACTGTGTTCACTGGTGGCAGCACTCCTTCTTTGGAACTAAGACCTGTAGAACAGCAGAACTTAATGTTGCAGAACAGGAAGCACATTTTTTCCTAGAGGACCAATAGGGGTAATAGTGAGTGGTGTGGCTCCCATTGCCACCCCTTGATTCCTGGACCCAAGAATCCTGGCTATGGGAGGAACAGCACCATAGAGTAGATGGCAATTTAGAGCATACACAGCCTCATGGAGAACATTTTCCCAGCCCTGCAAGGTATTGCCACAAAACTGGCACCATAATTGAGTCTTCAAAAGGCCACTCCACTGTTCTATGAATCCAGCTGCTTCAGGATGATGGGGAACTTGGTAAGACCAATGAATTCCATGGGCATGTACCCATTCCCACTTATCATTTGCTGTGAAATGGGTTCCTTGATCAGAAGCATTGCCAGGATGGTGGATAAGATATTTGGTAAGTCTACTGATGGTAGTTTTGGAAGAAGCCTTCTGTGCAGGGAACACAAACCCACATTGGAGTATGTATCAATTCCAGTTAAAAACAAATTACTGCCCCTTTCATGGTGGAAGTGGTCCAATGTAATCAACCTGCCACCAGGTGGCAGGCTGATCACCTCCCTGAACGGCACCATATTGGGGAATGAGTGTGGGTTTCTGCTGCTGGCAGATTGGACACTCAGCAGTGGCTACAGGCAAGTCAGCCTTGGTGAGGGGAAGTCAATGTTGCTGAGCCCATGAATAACCTCCATCTCTACCTTCATGGCCACTTTTTTCATGAGCCCATTGGGTAATGACAGGAAAGTCTGGGGAAAGATGCTGAGTGTTAGGCAGAGCGTGTGTCATCTTATCCACTTGATTATTAAAATATTCCTTTGCTGAAGTCACCCTCTGGTGAGCATTCACATGGGACACAAATATTTTCATGCTTTTTGTGCACTCAGAAATGTCTATCCACATCCCTCTTCCCCAGACCTTTTTGCCACCAACTTTCTGATCATGTTCCATCCAAGTCCCTTACCATCTAGCCAAACCATTGGCAACACCCCATTAATCAGTGTACAAAAGCACCTCTCAGCATTCCTTCCTCCAAGCAAAATAAACAACCAAGTGCACTGTTCAATATTCTGCCCACTGGGAGGATTTGCCCTCATCACTGTCCTTCAAGGATGTTCCAGAAAGGTGCTGCAGTGCTGCAGCTGTCCACTTTCTGGTGGTATCTGCATATAATGCAGAGTCATCTATAAACAAGGCCTGAGTTTTCTCTTCCTCAGTCAACTGATTGTAAAAGCTGAAGCTGTGGGCTGGGAAAGAGAAGGAAGCATGGCAGGGGTGATATCCATGGGCATTTGGGCACGCCCCCATATATCTTAATTGTGCCTTCCCTTTAGGATCTGCTGGAACCCTATCTCATATATACCACTTGCATTTTATTATGGAGTGCTACTGAGCACACCCAACTTTATGGTTTGGTAGGTCATACAATAATCAGCTCATGATAGGCAACTCATGTCTCATGGTAACTTGATGGCCTATGGTAAGGCATTCATTCTCAGTAGCAGGCCAAAACCTGTTTCATAAAAGGAGAGTAGTTATTTTCAAAGGATGGCAAGGCTTTTTTGCAAAGTCCTAAGTGTGTATGTGGTGATTCTCCTATACGTGCCTGCAAAAGACTCCAGACAGTATCTCTAGTTGCCACTGAAACTTCTAGCACCAATGGATCTGCTGGATATATGGCCCAAGTGTTAGTGCAGCTCGCCCAGCATCCTGAATCTGTTGCAGAGCCTTGTCTTGTTCTGGTCCCTGGTCAAAACTAGAAGCTTTTCTGGTAACAGAGTAAATGAGCTGGACTAACACACCCAAATGAGGAATATGAAGTCTCCAAAATCAGGAGAGACCAACTAAGAGTTGTGTCTCATTTTTGGTCATAGGATAGGAGAGATGTAATAGTGTGTCCTTTACTTTAGAAGGATATCTCGACATACCACACACCACTGTGCACCTAGAATTTTTACTGAGGTTGAATATCCCTCTATTTTTCTTTGATTTATCTCCAACCTTGTCTCACAAATGTCTTATCCATATGTCTAGAGTCTTTGCTACTTCTTGCTCACTAGGTCCTATCAACATAATATCATCAATACAATGGAACAGTGGGATGTCTTGTAGGAGGGAGAGATGATCAAGTTCCCTGATGACAATATTTTGACCTAGGGCTGGAGAATTGCCATACCCCTGAGGCAGGACAGTGTTGGTATATTGTTTGCTTTGCCAGATGAAAGCAAACTGTTACTGGTGGACCTTACTAATGGCAATTGACAAAAAAGAATTTTCCGGATGAATAACTGCATTCCAAGTACCAGGAGATGTGTTGATTTGGTCAAGCAATGATACCATACCTGGGACAGCAGCTGTAATTGGAGTCACCACCTCCGATAAATAAGAAGGAACATTTGCAGGTTAATTTTACAATAATCTACTGTCATCCTCCAAGATCCGTCTGTGTTCTGCACAGGCCAAAGTGGAGATTTGAATGAGGATGTGATGGGAATCACCACTCTTGCATCCTTCAGGTCCTTTATGGTGGAACTAATCTCTGCAACCCTTCCAGGAATCCAGTATTGCTTTTGATTTACTATTTGCTAGGCAGGGGTGGTTCCAGTGTCTAATAATCCCAAAATGTCTGGTCATTTCCTTTTCCCCAATGCACAGTTACTCTGGTAGAAGGCCACAGGTCTCCTTGGGAAAAACTGGAAAGAAGATTAACAATATAATATTTTGGCACTTTAAAAGGATCCTTCCCCAAGGGGGCCTGGCCTTCTCCTCATTCAAGCATTCTGGATCTGTAAATTTTCTCAAGTCTTTGGATTGATTAAGGAACTACAGAATTGGAGCTCTCTCCTCTTCTGTGTCTGTGGAGCTCTTTCTCTTTTCTCATGTATCTACTTCTGTGTGTCTTCTGAGGGTACATGTTTTTGTGCCTTGAGTTGGGCTATTTGGGGCCTTGTAACTGTGGGCTTTTACCCCAAGTAAATATCATTTATAAAAGCCAACAGATTTCTGGTAGTTTGCATTAGCATCCTTTTGGCTGACTAACACAGAATTTTGGTGATGAGGATGGGACCTAAACTATAATAATAACAGCATTGTTTAATAATTTATTTGGCTCAAAATTAGGACTTCTAAAGGTCCAAAAGAAAGTGTTTAGTGTACATGTTATATTGGATTTGGTTTGGATATGTAACCCAATGAACATCCTGAATCCCTTCCTGAAATTATAGGTACCTGACTCCTGAGGCAGAGGGTAAGAGCATTTCACTGTCAGCTCATCAAAAAAAAAAAAATAATAAGTATTCTCTCTGTTTATTTCATAAAAGTGGTCCTATAAGGTCTTGATAGCTTTCGTTATTGTTTGGTAGCATTTTACTTTTTTTACTTGCTTGTTTTGTTGTGAAACATTTTTAAATTAGTGATTAAAGACCATTCTCAAAATATTACTACTAACCAAAGTATCTTACATTTGTTGTATTTTCCCCCAACCCATCCTATTATTATTATTTTTTATATCACTGATATATGAACATGCATACAGAATAAGTGTATAGTAAAAGTTGTGAACTTACAAAGCAAACGTATAAAATCATACAGGAATCCCAGGCATCAATCCACCACCAACACCTTGCATTGCTGTGAGATATTTGTTACAAATTATGAAAGAACATCATAAAAATCAGTCTACTAACTATAGTCCTTACCTTATATTTGGTATATTTTTCTCCCAATTCATCCTATTATTATTTTTAAAATATATTTTATGACAGAAAGTGTAAACTTAATAAACAATCATACACATGTGCAGAATGCCCAAACAACACCCCTGTATCAACACACCACACTGTGGTAGAACATTTGTTACAGATTATGAGGTAGTATCATCAGACTATTACCAGGTCCATAGGGTACATTTGGCACACTTTTTCCATACTCCCCCATTATCAACACAGTACATCTTTGGCATAGATTCATGAACATTACAGTAATATTACAGTATTACTGTTTACCACAGTCCATAGCTCATTCCAGTTTCTTTCCCCCATGCTTATCCATATTCCCACAACCCTGCAATCTACATCTACTCTAGCTCACAAAGGATACTCTTGCATCTGTACCATCAACCACAATTCTCATCCACCTCTGGGTTTACTGTGTTAGTCAGTCTCTGCAGCTTTCTTTCAAGTGGAATTTACATCCCTAAACTACATTCTTCAGCCACATTCTCATTTATAAACCAGCTGTTACTCACTATAATGTGTTACCATCATCTCTGTACATTTCCACAATTTTACAGTAAATTAGAACTTCTACATAATTTAAACATCGTAGTCCTCTCAGTCCTTCTTTATCTCCTTTAAGAATCCACCACCAACCACCAGGTCATGAACTTATTTTCCTATATTTTCTTCCAGAATCTTTATTGCTCTTACATTTATATTTATGTTTTTTATCCCTTTTGAGTTAATTTTTAAAAATTTTTCTTAAATATATTTTTAAGTATATCATTCATACACGAACATGCATGAACAATAAGTGTGTAGTAAAAATTGTAAACTTACAAAATAAACACACATAACATCATACAGGGGTCTCATACATCATCCCTCCACCAACACTTTGCATTCTTGTGAAACATTTGTTACAAACTATGCAAGAGCATCATCAAAATATTACTACTAACTGTAGTCCCTATCTCATATTTGGTGTATTTTTCCCCCAACCCACACTGTTTTTGAAATATATATTTTTGTTACAGAGGTTGTGAACTTGCAAAACAATCATACACATTTGTAGAATTCCTGTACAACACCCCTTCACCAACACACTACACTGTGGTGGAATATTTATTACAAACTATGAGATAATATCATCAGACTATTAGTCCACAGCATATATTTGGCATGCTTTTTCCATACACCTCCATTATCAATACAGTATAACTTTGGCATTGATGTAAGAATATTGTAGTATTGCTATTAACCACAGTCCATATATCACACCAATTGTAGTTTTCTCATGCTTCTCCACATTCCCACCACCTTGTAATAGTGATGTACATCTGCTCTAGCTCACAGAAAGACACTCTTGCATTTGTACCCTCAACCACAATTCTCATCCACCTGTGTTATTCAGTCCCTAGGTTATTCTGTAGCTTTCTTTCAATTGACATTTACTTCCTCAGACTACTCTTTCCAGCCACAATCCCATTTATAAGCCAGTTGCTACTCACTATAATGTGTTACTATCAACTCTCTCCATTTCCACACTTTTACAGTCAAGTTAATTAAAGCTTCTACACACATTAAGTATCAGTAGTTCTTCTCAACCCTCCTCTTATCTCCTAATAACCTATAATTCAGGTTTCAACTCCATGGGTTTATTTTTCATATTTGGCTCATATTAACGAGAGCATACAATATTTGTCCATTTGTGTCTGACTTACTTCGCTTAGTATAATGTCTTCAAGATTCATTCATGTTATCATGTGTCCCAATTTCATTTCTTCTTACTGCAGCATATTATTCTGCATATTATTCCATCATATGTATATACCACATTTTGTTTATGCATTCATTGGTTGATGGACTTTTGGGTTGTTTCCATCTTTTGACAATTGTGAATAATGCCACTATGAGCATGTCTCTTTGTATCATAGTTTTTAGTTCTTCTGAATATATTCCTAGTAGAGTAATTGCTGGATCATATGGTAGTTCTATGTTTAGCATCCTGAGGAACCACCAAATTGTCTTCCACAGAGGATGCATCATTTTACACTCCCACCAACAGTGAAGGAGTGTTCCTATTTCTCCACATCCTCCCCAGCACTAATTATTGTCTGTTTTTTTTTAAAATAATGGACATTCTATGTGGTGTTAGATGATATCTCATTGTTGTTTTCATTTGCATTTCCCTAATAGCTAGTTATATGGAACATTTTTTCATGTGCTTTTTGGCCATTTGTATTTCCTCTTTGGAGAAATGTCTATTTAAATCTTTTCCCCATTTTTAATTCAATTGTTTGCTCTTTTATTGTTGAGTTGAATGATCTCTTTATATAGAATGGAAATCAAACCTTTATCAGATATGTGGTTTCCAAATGTTTTCTCCCATTGAGTGGGCTGCCTTTTCATCTTCTTGATGAAGTCCTTTGAATCACAGAGGTGTTTAAGTTTGAGGAGGTCTCATTTATCCATGTTTTCTTTCATTGCTCATGCTTTCAGTGTAAGGTTTAAAAATACACCACCCACCATCAGGTCTTGAAGATGTTTCCCTATATTTTCTTCTAGGAGCTTTATTGTGTTTGCTTTTATATTTAGGTCTTTGATCCATTTTGAGTTAATTTTTGTATAAGGTGTGAGGTAGGGGTCTTCTTTCTTTCTTTTGGCTATGGATATTCAGTTTTCCTAGCACCATTTGTTGAGTAAACTGTTCTGTCCTGGCCAGGTGGGTTTGACAGGCTTGTCAAAAATCATTTGGTCATAGATGTGTCTGTTTCTGATCCATCAATTCATTTCCATTGGTCTTTGTGTCTATCTTTGTGCCAATACCATGCTGTTTTTACCACTGTAGTAACCTTCCAGATAAATTTGATGATTGTGTTTTCCACTTGTTTCAAAAATGCTGGCAGAATTTTTATTGGGATTTTATTGAATCTATATAACATTTTGGGTAGACTTGACATCTTAATGATATTTAGTCTTCCAATCCATGAGCATGGAATGTTTTTTCAATTATTGAGGTCTTTTTTGTTTTCTTTTAGCAATATATTATAGTTTTCTGAATACAAGTTCTTTTCATCCTTGCTTAAGTTTATTCCTAAATATCTGAATCTTTTAGTTGCTATTTTAAATGGAATTTTTTTCCTGATTTCCTCCTCAGACAGCTCCTGAGGTGGCTTGCCTCTTTCTTGGTATGGATTGTATCTTCCTCTTTTCTTTTCTAGATTGCAGTCCAATCTAGGTGGAAAGAAGCCCGTCCCTACTGTCACTGTGACTTTCAGTCAACCTGGCTTCCCCTCATGCCAGGAGCAAAGTCAAAATGGTTCCTACCAGCCTCTTTCCAAGTTGGATAGGTTCAAACTTTAGCTTTTCTTAGGATTATACTTTAGCCATCTGAATTTACTAATCAGTAACTGAAGTCAGTGGCCAACCATCTCTCCCTCCCTTGCTTTTAGGAAATGCAGCTTCCAACTCCAGCCACAGAATAGCTTCTGAGGAGGCTTGTGCTGCCAGAATAGGATGCACACTAGCTTCTATCTGCAGCATGGCCGGTATTTTCCCCAAGAGGCTGGCACAGGTCCCCCCAGAGGTGGAGCTGGTCTTTAGGTTAGAGCTGCAATATAATCTGGATGGAAATGAGCCAGTCCCTACCAACACTGATTTTCAGTCCACCCCACTTCCCCTCATGCCAGGGGCAGGGTTAAAATGGTGGCTACCAGCCTCTTTCTGACTTGGATAGGTTCAAACTTTAGCTGTTCTTAGGACTATACTCTAGCCAGCCTTATTTACTATTCAGTAGCTGAAGTTGGTGCTCTACCTTCTCCTCCTCCCCCATTTTTGGGAAATGGAGCCTCCAATTCCAGCCATGGAATAGCTCTTGAGGCAGATTGTGCTGCCAGTGGATGATGGGTACCAGCCTCCATAGCATGGAGTGCTTCACTTGTGAATCTTCTCTGCAGATGAGTAGTCTCCTCCTTCCATTCTTTCAAGGATGTTGCAGGATGCTCTCCTGGTCTCCTGAAACCCCCAAATAGGTGCTTTAGATAGCTCTGGGTGATTACTATCTGCCCTGTAGCATAAGCTGACTCTAGGCGCCCTTTACTCTGCTGGCATCTTGCTAGTTGTCCAGCATTTTTCTTTTAATTATTTTAATGTATGTCCATTTTCTTTAGGCTTGCAGTTATCAGGAGAAGTAGGATGTTACTGATATCTTTTGTTCAAATATGAATAATTTGGCTTTTACCTCCAAGTTCTTTTGAAATCAGCTTTCTTTCTTTCTTTTTTTTAAGAATTATTGTATTATATTTGTTCCTGGTACTCTTAAACAAATAACATCTTCAACAAATAACAGGCCAGACTTCTGGTATAACAACTCATACCCAGGCTGTAAAGCTTTCTAGGAAGGCAAAATTTATCAAACATCACAGTTTCCAGATGTTTCTACCCCAGAATTTTAAATCAGTCACAGAACTGTATCTTCTTAGTTCTTAATTGGAGTAAAATCTAGACACATGTAACATTCAAAATAGTGCATTCTATCTCTTTCCTTCCCTCCTTTCCCTCAAAGGTTTTTTTACTAAGAGATGAATGAGAATTGCCCTTTCCAAGAAACCTGTGTGCCAGCAGCTCTTTTCTTTGGTTCAGAACATAAGGGGTTTCTTATAATAAGAACAGACAGTTTAATAATCATTTCTGAGATATTTGTTCTCAGCCAGGGATAAATTGAATTTGTTTTACTCTACAACTGACCTAGCTTTTTTTTTCCATCAATACTTTCTATTTGAAGAAGCTACACCCTAATTTTAAAACTCTACAATTTCCATTATTACTTGGGAAGCAAATTGGATTGTTTTGTGGTAGGAGATTCTGAGAAGGTCAAATATATTCTATTGAAATCATTATGGGGAAAACTTGCAAATGTTCCTTCTTATTCTGATAATGAAATCATTTGTAGGCCAATACCAGAAACGTTCTGGTCCTCACATATCATATTGTTTTAAGTAGATTCATAATTTATATCACTCTTTAATTTCTATTTCTTTTCCCTGATATTGGGTTCACAGTTTGGTAGAAACAACTTATAAAGAGGTAGGTAGAGGGAATGAAGAGGAAACAATGTTTGTCTAGCAGCACCTGTGAAAACATGTGACGTCATTTTTATCTGTTAACATTTATCTTTCTCTGTGAATTTGAACACATAATAGATATAATCATTTCCATTTTAGCTTTATCTGTTATATAAATAATTGTTCTCTATTAGCTGTTTAGTTGATTCTAACAACTAGGCTCTTAGGGAATCCTGACATCTAATACAGGTAGAGACTGACCCTGCATAAAAGTTTTGGTCCAGCTTCTGTCCTTTTGTCTTATGATGGGCTGGTGGAATATTGCTTCATCAGATGCTTGTGACAGGGATTGCAGACTCAACCTATACTTGAAGGAAGAGGCAGTTCTTTCGTTTAACAAGCATTACAGAAGTTTCCTTCTGCAGCTCTTACACACATTCTTGGTTATGTCGCCATCTTCTTGTCAGAACTAAAATACCCGGGTCTTTTCAGAGACTCGTGGCTGATTCTGTTCAACCATTGGGTGAGACTGCAGCTTGTGGCTTTCTTCAAAAGGTGTTTTTATTTTAACATTTTCCTTTTGAATTTTCTGCTTCTCAAACATTTTGGGTTCTGGCTTCTGTGTGCCCATTCCTGAGATGCTCCTCATGTTATTTTGTAAACTTAATTTCTCTTTCCTGTTTTAGTTCTAACTTAAGCCGCTGCTGCTGCCTGGTGAGCTCCTCCACTTCCAGCTGCAGAATGTTGATCTTGTCACCAAAGTCCTGTTTGAAAAGCCGGCTGTCCAACTCAGCAGACTGGCAGCCTTGCTCAGCCTGGCATTTTCTTTGTTCAAGTTGTTTAATGATAGCAGCCATCTGATGAGTTTTCTCTTCCAAGTGACTATTGAGTTCACTTTTCTGTTTTATTCCTAAGACTGAACTCTGCAGCTTAAAGGCAAGTTCATGCCTGAGTGCCCTGAGAATATCTAGCTGCTGCCATAGAAGCAGCAGGACATCTTGCTACTCACAGACAACCTTTTCCAGCATCTTCATAACCAATTCTAATTCTTGACTCATGACAAGAACCCAAGCGCCGGCAGTCACAGAGGAGAAAAATCCATAACTCCAACCTGAGAATCCAAATCTCCTTTCATACAGAAATTGGCATCAATGACTTTAAGACCCATCAACAGACCAACATTATAGCTCCTTCTTTCATCATAAGGGCATTGGGCTCATAGAATTCGCTGAGAAGTTCCTCTTTATTGATCAAAGTTTTCATTAAATCTGAGAGGTTTCTTTTGCATTAATGCCAAAAGAAGTCATGCTCTTCTGCCTACTGGTACCTTAAGTCCTGGGCAGCTTCTTGAACTAGTTTTTCTATCAATTCTAGAGGCCTCCAGAAGCATTTATTTTGTCCAAGAAAAGTTTTCTTGGCTTTCAAACAGTGGTTCAGGCAGTGCTTCATCTCTACAAAGAATTGCTGGAGGGGCGCATAGTCAGAGTCCAGAGTCCTCCCCAGGTTCAGAGCTGATTCAGTCAAGCCTTGATACTCAGCCTGGCCATGTTCATCAGATTCATGAGTTCGTTAGCCATCAAATAATTAGGCCGGGCTTGCTGCTGCCCAGATCAGGTGGATCAGCAGCAGGAAGGGCAGAGGGGAACCGGCCACGGCAGGGTCCTCCAGAAGCGCTGTTGCTGCTGCAGCGCGGGCGGCGCTTGCACCGTCAGGATAGTGCAGGAGGAAGGCGAAGTCTACCGACGAAGCCGGCTCTTAGTGCCGGGTAGGGAAGGTGAGATGCGGCCCCGCTTTGCCCAGTAGTTCGCGCTCCGGGGTGGAGCGCGGCTAGGCTTTCCAGGCCGCAGTTCCCTGCCCTTCGTCCGCTTGCGTTGCAACTTTCCGCACCAGCGGTGGGCGACGGCGGGGAGTCAGCCATGCTTGGTCTTACCTTCGCTTCTGTCTCACGACCTGACCTGGGCGAGAAAGCAAAGGATCAGGGCGAGAAGCCCCAGCCCTGTCCTTTCAGCGCCGCCACCTTTCTCCGTGGCTGGCAGCGCCTGTGTTCAGCCGCTTGGTCCACAGTCCACACCGCCGGGGTCCGGAAGTTTGCTTTCCTATAACAACTTTCAGCAATAAGTTTATCATGTATTTTGCTGTTTTGTGGTATGTGTGTGCATGCATCTGTTTTTATCTTGCAGCAAGATGTAGTTGAGTTGAGGG
Source organism: Chaetophractus vellerosus (assembly GCA_004027955.1). NCBI lineage: Eukaryota > Metazoa > Chordata > Mammalia > Cingulata > Chlamyphoridae > Chaetophractus > Chaetophractus vellerosus. The sequence goes on from PVKH010003787.1 coordinate 12,900, forward strand.
TTATCATTTTATAAGGTTTCATCAAATTTAGAAAATCAAGGTCTCTAATATCCTTTTATCACAAATTATCACTTAAACCTTGTGTTTCATCTCATGACATTTTAAGTGTGTGTGTGTGTATTTTCCTCTCTCTCTTTATCTTGTTTTTTGTTATATACTTGAACATAATTTAAATATTTAGATGTCCATATTTGTTAATTCCATCATTACTGTTTTCCCTGGTAAAGAGTCTATTGATTGTTTTTTCTTCTATTTTGTTTCAAAATGTCTTCCTTTTTGAAATCTCCAGTCATTTGGGATTGAACACTGTGCACTTTGAAAATTATGCTGTTGAGAGTTAGGATTTTGTTTTCTTCCTTTAAAGAGTGTTGTGCTTCATTATATCAAGCAGTTAGATTTTCATATCAGTTTGGACTCTTTGAGACATGACTTTCAGCTTTGAAAGGTTTCATACAAATATCTTTCACTCCAAGAAAAGCTCAATTCCACTACTCCATAACTCCAAGATATGATCTTTCTGTAGGCTTGGAAGTGGTCACCTTACCCCTACAAGGTTATTTTCCTCTGACAATATGAACTTTTATTCTATGCATATGTGGCCTAGTACACAGCAAATCTCAAGACCTGATGCAGAATTCTGAAGGTATTTTTGTTGTCGTTGTTTATTAGTGTGGCTCTCTTCCTACCTATAAGCTGTCCCATATTCTCTAGCCACCTCCATACCCTTGTTTTCTGATTTTCTCTTTAATTCATTGACCTTGTTGTTCTCTGTTTCCATTCCAATTCCCTGTCTCCACAGTCAGGATATTGACTTCAGGCAAAATCAAGGGTGATCATAAATTTTAACTATTATTTTTTTTTTCCTAATTCTTCACTCAGGTATTTCATTCCTGCACTGCCTGATGTCTGGTATTGCTTTCTCAATTTGGTCCAGGTTTTTTAGCGCTATATGGTGGAAGATTAAATCAAGATCTTATTACACAATTATGGTGAAAAGTAGAAATTATAATATTTCTTTTTGCAAAAAAAAATTTAAGTACCATCATTTTTGTGGAAGTATGGATTTGGAAACAGAACAACATCGAGTTGTATTGGTAAAATACTCAAGGTAATAAGGCTGTGTTACATGTTGCAAAGAAGAAAATAAAGGATGCACATGGTCATTGGATATGGGGGTGGGGCATACAGGATAGGGCAAACCAGGGGCAGCCTGCTATGGAATATGTAAGTGTTCATCTTGTCATACAGTATTATATCAATGGGTGGAGATCCACACAATAAACAAGAAAATATTAAACTTCTATCCTGGGGCGTATTGCTATGTTCTCAAATAGAGAAGCAAGGGTCTCTTGAGAACATAGGCAGTGCCTAATAAAAGAAAACAACAGACCAATTTGTCAAGCCCTCAATATTATTGCAAGTAACTATGAATATTATTCAGCAGAAAGTGAAACTTAGTTGTTACCATAGGTCCCGAGGGAAGGGGTAGGGAAAAATAGAATATATGGAACCTAGGGCATTTTGAGCACATTAGAATTGTTCTGCCTGATCTTGCAATGATTGATAAAGGCCATTTTAAATTTTTTCAAAATTTATAAAAACATATGGTCCAAAATGTTAATCATAATGTAAACCATTGACCATTGTTAGTAGCAATGTTTCAATATTTGTAAATGAGTTGTAACAATATCATTAATATAAATGGATATTATTATTTATAGTTATATTATATTATAATAATAACATTATTGTAAAATGTAATTAAGGGAGAGGGAGAAAGAAGGGGGTCCCTGGGTATGTATGAATCCCCTACATTCTGTATGTGACCTTTCTGTAACCTAAAGTTTCTTTACAGATAAAATGAAAATAAGACCCTTGGGAACTATATGAAAGAAAATGTCACTATACACACAAGACAACAGATCTTACAGCGATGAAAGACATAATGTCTAAAAAGATTTTTTTTATTATTTCAAATCTTTTTTAGAATTTTTATTTTAATTATTTTTAAAACTCATTATTTTATTTTCTTCTTAATTTTCTTGGTTATTTTGTTGACTTCAGTTTTGGAGAGGTTTTGAATCACAGAAGGGTCACAGCTGTGGCAGGGGAGGATCATTGATGCAGGGTGTCAGTGATGGGAGATGCATGGGGGAGGTGTTCAACTGGGCATGCCTCTAAGGCATAAGAATGTGTTCAAGTGTTCATGGTGCATTGTCACGGGGCATTGTCACAGTTGGTGGAGATCCACACAATAACCAAAGAATATTGAATTCCTATCTTGCAGCATTCTGCTACATCCTCTAATGGGACAGCAACAATCCCCCGAGCGGTGCCTGGTGAAGAATGATGACCATTGTGAAGGACCTTTGATATTGATGATTTTACTTATGAACCTTTTCTTTTGAAATTGAAACTTAACTTAGTATTATATATGTTGCTTAAGAGTTACCTCCTGAGGGCTTCCTTGTTGCTCAAATGTGGCTTCTCTCTAAGCCAACTCAGCATATAAACTTACTCTCCTCCTTCCCACCCCACCCCTGCCATCATGGGACATGAATCCTGTGGTTGAGACTCCCTGGCACCATAGGATTAATACCAAGCACCAATTAGCAATTCACTTGGAAAAAGACCTTGACCAAACAGGGGAAAGGGTAAATACAAACACTTTTTTTGGTTATATGCTTATTTATTTTTTATTTATTTAATTATTTTTTAAAAGATTCTTAGATTACATAAATGTTACACAAAAGATATAGAGAGTCCCATATGCCCCACTCCCCACACCTTCCACACTCTCCCACATGAACATCTTTCATTAATGTGGCAAATTAATTGCAATTGATAAATGCATCCTGGCTAATAGATTTCAAAGTGAGCTGGGAGGTGATTCCAGAGGTTACGCTTATGCATGTCTCAGCAGGATCTCTTTGACTGCCACAGTAAATATTGCCTCAAATAACGGGGCTCCTGAGGGCTCTAAAGACATCCTGACATTCTAGGCAGGGCAGACAGCACAGGAATTTGGTATCCTGTCAGTGGGCCTTACTTTGGAATTTATGTTCCCTTTGGAATTTGTGCATTGTTTTGTGGCTCTCGTACACATGGCTCTTCTGCTCCTTCTATTTGAACCTATCGTATGTACTATATTTGATAGGTGTATGTCCAAGTGACTTAAATCTTTGGTCCATCCATGTTCCAGTTGGGCCCTGAATCTCAGCAGAGTTGAACACCTACTGCCCAGTTCATTGGACTCACCCAGGACAACTAAAAGGGAGATGATGATAGACACTACCCATCCTAAGGAACAGAGAGTGTCTGCAACTGCACGGAAGATAATCCTATCCATCTGCCCCATGGGATCTAAGTCCCTTCTCAATGAGAGGCAAGGTAGGCATCACGATCTCAAAATCCTCAAGATTGGTGAATGAACAATGGACAAAATAGACTTACTATTATTCTTCTATAGACTTGTTATTCTAGGAATGAAAGAACGTTTATCATCGATGTGGAAGCAGTGGCCACCAGAGGTTCTGAGGGGAGGGAGAGGGAACAATAGGTATAATATGGGGGCATTTTGGGGTCATTGGAATTGTCCTTCATGACATTGCAATAATATATACAAGCCATTATATATTTTGTCATAACTTATAAATTTGTGCTGGACAGATTGTAATGTAAACTTTAATCCACAGTTAGTGGCAAAGCTTCAATATGTGTTCATCAATTGTAATAAATATATGACACTAATGAAGGACATTGTTAATGTTGCAAAGTGTGGGAGGAGTAGGAAGTGGGGCATATGGGAATACCCTATATTTTTTCTGTAACATTTATGTAATCTAAAGTATCTTTAAACAAATAAATAAATAAATAAAATGTATTTTTAATAAAAGGATGTGCATGATATAACAATATGTAATAAGCTTTATTCTTCCCAACAAACAATTATCTAATTTTGAATATATTTAGAGTGTTGTTTTTAAATATGGAAATATCTCCCATATTATTTTCCTCTTGGGAACATTTACCTTGCTCTATTGCCAAAGGAGAGTGCTTATGTTAGTAAAAATTAGGCCTAACTTGGATTATAAATGAGCTTGGCCATTTATTATTTTACAACCTTGAGTAACTTACTTTAATATTCTTTGGCTAAATTTATTTAACAAAAATTTTGATAAGATATTGTAGCTACACTATAAGGTATTTATGATGACAAGATGCATTGGTTTTATTTTAACACTGCCTCATGTACAAAATATATGCAAAGTATTACTTTTATTAATGTTATTATAAGTAGAGTTATTGGTCAAACTGATTTTAAAATATTTTATTGGGTGTGAAAATATGGACTAGACTCTTTCTTTATAAATGACTAATTCTATTTAAGGATGTATAAGGAATCCAGAAACACAACTGAAACTTCATCTGCCGAAAACAACTATAGTCCCAAAGAGTTTTCAACATGATGCTTTGTACTTTATGGCATCCAATATAAATAGGTCTTTTCTCTTTTTTAATTTCCTTCTGTACCAGTTAGATGAATATTAGAGCACAGTGGCACAATTTATGCTACTGGGTTTCTCAGGCATCCCCTATGTGAGTGGTTTCAGTACAGCTGTTTTCCTGACTCTTTATGTCTTTGGTCTCTGTCGTAAAATTTCCGTCATTATGGTGATTATCAAAGATAGCCAATACAACTCACCTATGTATTTCTTCCTAAAGAACTTGACCTTCATGCCCAAGGTGTCCATGGCATCTTGGGATCCAAGGAAATTTCCTTCCCCTAGTGTGTTGCACAATTCTACCTATTTTTTGCACTGGTTTTACACTGATTGTTTCCCACTCACCACCATGGTCCATGATATGCTGAATGGCCATCTGCAGGCTCTGCTCTATTGGATTGTAAGGAGCAGGAATTTCTATTGGAACCTTGTTTTCACTGCCTGGGTATGTGATTTCCTTTCCTCCATTTTCCATGTTATCAACACCTTCTCCCTCTCCTTCTCTGGAACATCATTGCTAAATTTTTTCTGTGACATTCCTCCAGTCATGAAGCTCTCTTGTGCTGACTATAGTGCAAATAGAAAAATGAGTTTTATATCCCACAGCAACATCATACTAGAGACTTTGTCCTTACCCTACTCTTAAATCTATAACCTCTCCACCAGCATCAAGATTCATCATGAGCAGGGCCACTGGAAAGCCTTCTCAGCCTGTATTTCTCACCTGACCACTCTTCTCTTATGGACCTATGAGTTCCATGTACCCAAATCTACCCCCAAACTATTCTATCCAAGGATGTCTGGCTGCTGTACTTTATTCCATCATCACACCTGCCTTGAACCCCATCATCTACTGTCTGAGGAACAAAGAAATGAAAATAGCCCTTAAGAAAGTGTACCATCAACTACAGAGGAAATATTGAAAAGATTTTATTGTACAGTACCTTCTGTGAGAGTGTCTAAATAAATGATTTAATTGAAAAGTAAAATAAAATTACTTGCTATATTTGGAGTATATATATTTGTTCAGCAAATATGGCTTGTTGAGATATTTCAATGATAGTTGTCTAGTAAAATAGCTAAATAAACTTCCACTTCACATTTAAGTACATTCTCCAAACTAATACCACCACTCATTCTTATTAGTATAAAAAGATTTATTTTGGTTTAAAAAGAGTGCAATCCCTTTAAATATAAAGTTAGCTAATAGATGGAGATGTTGGAATATAGGAAAAGAATATTTTAAAAAGCCTTTTACAAGACATTGCTTTTCAAACGTATATATAATAATCTCCATTAGTCAGTTATACTTCTCAAAACTGGGAAATCAATGAGTTAAAGGAGCTGACATGAACATTTTTTTGAATTTATCACATTTATTTCAGCATTGGCCTTTTATATAGTCAAATCTTTTGAGCAAGCAATGTAAAATTAAATAGTTGTCCCCAATTTAGTAAAAAATAAATAATAAATTAGAAATAAAAGGAAAGTATACTTTGCCACCATTACATTTTTAAAAACTTTTTAAAAATCTCACCTCTTTTATAATTAGTGATAAAATTTATAAATTCATAGTTTGTAGTAGAAAAGGATATTTGAAAAATTCATTTTGAATGTAATTTGAAAATATATATTTACTTTTAATTAAATATGTCTAGAATCCTTTCCACTTTCTGACAATTTACCCTGAAATATTTAGATTTTGAAAAGAAAAACAAGTAAGTGATAAGAAATGTATGCCATGCTTCTTTCTATTAACATATTTTGCTTTATAACTGTTTCTTATTATTTTTTTCTGAGAAATTTCCAATTAACCTAAAATAAAATATAAAACAAAACAAAACAAAACATCTCCATATTACATAGAGGTAACACATAATAATTTCAAAAGTACAATGCAGACAAATAATATAAAAACCATATATTTTTGAAAAACAAATTGCTTGTAGATACAGATACCAAGAATAATTTAGGTAGACAAGATTTCTTTTATATTACACAACTTTTAGATTGTCTGAAATAAATATATTTTCAAAGTTTGATTCAGAAAATTATCAACAAAAATTACAATCAAATACTCTTTAGTTTATCTACTTTTTCAAAAATACTATTTGCCTAAAGCCATTAAATTAATTCAATAAATAAACAAATCATATCAATATTTATAAGTGTTAACTGAATAAAAATATCTCTTAGAAAATATGGAAATACCTAATTAAACATTTTTATACATATGTGATTAAACAGAATTATTTAGACTCTAAAGATGGAATTTAATAATAAAATGGAAATCCATGTATATGACAAATATTAACCCAAATCATCTTAGTATATTTCCAGACAAAATAGATATGCCATAAATGTCACTTTCATTGAGGTAGATATTATTTGTTGATGAACATTTTATTTTGTAGGATGATGCAAAAATTCTAAGTTTGTGACTCAACCATAAGCCAGAATTGAAGAAATAGTTATACTTGACACATTTTAATACCTTTCCATTCTATTACCAGGTATATAGTAAAATTACCAGGTATATAGGAGCTTTGTATAATGAGAAAAAAGTCAATTCTCCAAGGGACATACAGGTCAGAAATGTCACCCAAACCAGAAGGCATCAAATTATTTGATGTAAAAACTGGTAGAATTGAAAGAAGAAAATGAGAAAGTAAATATTTTATCTGGAAACTGCAACACCCTTTTGCAATAATGAACATATCCAGAGGACAGAAAATCATTAAGGACATAGTTGTGAACAGTATTATCAAGCACCTTAACCTAATTGACATTTATAGAACAAACCATCCAACAACAATGGAATACACATCCTTCTCAAGCTCAAATAGAACATTCACCAATATAAACCACATTCTGGGATATCAAGCAGATACGTCTTAGCAAGCTTGAAGAATATAAATAATACGAAGCATGTCCTCAGACCATAATAGCATTAATTAGAATTCAACAAAAGAAATATTATTGTTGTGTTTTGGAGTCTCCAAGAATAATAGTGAATTTGTTTATTTCAACTTGCAGTTCTATTGTGTTTTGCCTCAAATATTTTGCTATGTTATTTGAACATACACAGTAAGACTGTGTATGTCTTCTTGGAAAATTGACTTCTTAATCCTTGAAAATTTTCTTTGGTCTGAACATTGTTTTCCCTGAAATTAATATAGATAGTTTAGCTTTTCTTTGTTTAGTGTTAGCATGATACTACTTCCTCCATAATTTTAGTAGTAATCTATTTGTGACTTTATATTTAAAGTGTTTATGTGTAGACAAAAAATAATTGTTTTTTGTTTTTGTATTGACTCTGCCTCTTTCTGTCTTTTAATCAATGTATTTGGTCCATCCCTATATAAAGTGATTATTGATATCTTCTATGTGTATAACTCTTTTCTGTTCTTTGCAGTTGTTCTTTGATTCCTGATCTTATCCTCTATTTTTCCACCATCTTTAGTTTTAATTAGTTTTATAATGATTCCATTGTTTGTCTTCCCTTGGCATATTTTATTTCTCTTTTTATTTTCTTACTGGATGCTGTAGAGTTTGCAATATGCATTTAAAACTATATAAGTCTCCTTGTGGATGACGATTTTAGGAAAATGGTAGAAGGGAGCTTCAGGACTAAGTCCTTCCACCAGAACTATTAAACAAGGAGGAAATGTCTGAAACAACAGTTTTCCAAACTGCAGTGGCCAGAAGAACACTGTACAGTATCCAGGGAACCATGGGAGGTAGAGGCATATAAATTATAGCAAAGATCAGTAAATTGCTCTCTCTGCATAGTGGCTAATGTTGCTCATTACCCAACTCTGGCAGCAGGCTCACATGGGATCCAGTCCACGACTACCTCATTGGAGACAGAAAGGGACATAAAAATTCTCTTACCCAAGACTCAGTGGGGAGGGGGGGTGGCATGGCCAATCACAGATCATGGATTTTTATTAGTGAGTTCAGATCATTCAGGGCCCAGCTTTGAGGAGACCCATGTTTCAACCCACCCTGGGAAGGGACTGTGGCAGTGGAAACTTAAAGATGCAACAATTCTTCAAGGCTGAAGGGCCAGTTAGGTGAATGGCTGTATTTATTTGGCAAGAGAGGAAAGTCCAGCTTTAGGAACTATCAGAGAACTTTTGGGTGTCTTTCCTGATCCCCTCCCAAGGGCACTTTGGAGATGGTCTATGACACCATCTTGGGTCCCTTGCCATGTTTCAGCTGGGAATAACTGACTTTGGAAAGTCATCTCAGGCATGCCCCATCTCATAGAATTTTCCTTCCAGGATAAAGTAGGTTGAGACAATAAAAGGAGTGTAAGAAACCATACAGACAGAGATTATGGGGCAAAGAACTGTCAGCTTCAAACACCTGACAGACTTAGGTTTGTCTTCTGGGAAACAAAGGGAAAAAAACCATCTCCCCTAAACAGGAAATCTGTAAGAAATCTAACAAGCAAGACAAGACATAGGCCCAGAAACAAAAGGAAAATCCTACATTCTGCATTTGCCTTGAGCAGACCTTCCTGATAAAAGGGCTCAAGGTCAAGAAAATCTCTGTTTTACTAGAAGCTGGCTACAAAATCAAGAAACATACATCTCAAGAATGAATTCCAGAGTAAATATTTCAGTATATTAAAATGTACAATGTGCAAGAAGAGTTCAAGAGAAAGAATCAGGAAATGATGGCCCATCCAAAGGAAGAGGATAATAGTTAAGGAAAAAACCAAAGCCACTAATGTAGTAGAACAGAATGTTGACATACTGAACAAAACCTTTAAAAGTTATCTCAAAAGTTCTCAAGGAGATGAAGGAAAACATGGAAAAAACTAAATGCTATCAGGAAAGCAATGAGTGAGCAATATGAGAATCTTAGTGAAGAGACAGAAACTTTAAAAAGGAAACAAACTGAAATACTGGACTTGAAGATCACATGAACTGAAATAAAAATTCCCAGGAGTTTTAAAGAAAAGATTTAAGCTAGAAGAAAGAATCAGTGAACACAAAGACAAGGCATTTTAAATTAGTCAGACTGAGGGGAAAAAAGGCAAAAGAAATATTAAAATAAAAAATAGCCTATGATACCTCTTGCACATGATCAAGCATACCAATATATACAGTATGGGAGTCCCAGAGAGAGAAGAGAGAAAGAAGCAAAAGGGATATCCAAAGAACTAATGAAAGTGAACTTCCAAACTTAGCAAAAGATGTGAATATACACATCCAATAAACCCAAAGACCAGAAAACAAGTTAAGTATAAAAAAATACCAACACAGTCAAGTATTGAGCACACTATTAAATGCAAAGGACAAAGAGAGGGTTCTGAAAGCTGTGAGAGAAAAGCAACATGTTACATACAAGGAGTCACAATTATATTGAACACTGATTTCTCATCAGAACCCATGCAGGCAAGAAGGCAATGCACTGAAATATTTAAAGAGCTGAAAGAAAACCACTGCCAACCAAAAATGTTATATCTGGTGAGACTTTCTTTCAAAAATGAGGAAGAAGTTAAGACATTCTCAAATAAACAAATGTTGAGGGAGTTCATCATCACTAGATCTTCACTACAAGCAATACTAATGTCAATTGTTTATACTAAAGAAACAGACACTAAACAGTGATTCAAAGAGGCATAAAGAAATGAAGACCTGTGGTAAAAGTAACCACTTAAGTAATTATAAGTGCCATTAATATTGTAATATATTTCTTGGTATTTAACTACCCTTCTTACTTCCTACAGGTGTTAAAATGCAAATGCATAAAATTATTGGATAAATGTATCATTTTGGATATACAATTTATAAAGTTGTAAGTGGTAACAAGTAAAGAAAGAAAGGTAGGGAGGGAGGGGGTATAGGAAATGTATATGGCAAGCTGTTTAAGTTAGGTTTGAACCAAATTATATATGAATATTATCAATTTGGGAGGTTAAATTTATCCCCAAGCTAACCCCAAAAACTATAGATGAAAAATAAATCCTGATAAAAGGAGAAGGCACTCTATGGTATGACAGTTTTATTTTTAAAAATCAAATAAATATAAAATAAGTTAACAGAACTGAGGGCCAAAAAAGGTTATATGATTTACAAAAGCTAAATAGCAAATGGGAGAAGAAAGTCCTATATTATCAGTAGTGACTAAATGTAAAGAGATTAAAGTGTGCAGTCAAAAGTCAGAGAATGGAAGAATGGGTAATAAAGTAAGAACCAACTATATCCTGTATTCTAAAGATGCACCTTAAATTCAAAGTTACAGGTAGGTTGAAATTAAAGGATGGATGAAAATATAGGAAGCAAGTCATAGCCAGAAAAGGATGGGGTAGCTATACAGATATCATAAGAATAGAGGTAAAATAAAAAACTTTTATGAAAGAAAAACATGGTTAGTTATACTGAAAAAATGAAAAAGATGCAACAACTATAAACATATATGCACAAAACAACAAAGCCCCCAATTATTTGAAGCAAATACTGACCAAATTGAAGAGATTGACAGTTTTATATTAATAGTAGGAGTATTTAATACACCACTTTAAATAATGAATACTAATCAGAAGAACAATTAGGAAATACCAGATAAATGATACACTGAAACAAATAGACCTAACAAACATATATAGAACACTTTACCCAACAAAAACAAAAAGCACATTCTTCTTGAGTGCATATCAATCATTCTCCAGTATAGACCATATATTAGGTTATAGAACAATTCTCATATATTTAAAAAAATGATATTGAAATCATACAGCCTGTAATGGTTTAAGTTTGATTTAATTATGAATTCCAAAAATATAGATTAGATTATGTTTGTAAGCTGGTCTGTTCATCTGGGCATGATTGAGTTGTGAGTAGGGCGTTAACTGCCATGTCAGTGAGACGTTGAGCCCTGCCCCTCGGTGGGCGTGGTCTAAAGTATGGAAGGCTAGATAAGAGGAAGCAGAGATTT